>JAHZNI010001359.1:0-26133 GCA_027744415.1 Seira ritae | reverse complement strand
CCAGCTTAATTGATGGTATTGTAAACTGATGCGAGCTCACTAACTACATTTGACCAAATGTATTATCTATCATCCTTCCACGAATTTCTCCTCTGCACACATTACTATGTACCTAAAACAAGCTCTGCTTTCATGCGTCATATAGCCCTGTCCCAGCCATAGTCCACCCGCACAGTGTGATCCTAAAGTTTCCATTTTGATGGCAAGTGTTTTCATTCAATCCGATTTCGACTATCATTTGCAACGCCAGGAAACAAGGGAAACGCGAGAAACAAAATCAGCGGTCAAATGCAGCCTCCCAAAAAATGAGGACTTTTCCCTATAAGTAGATTGAATTTTCCCATCCTTTTACATTTTACGGTATTTTCGTTATTGCATAAACTCAGACATGTTAGATTTAAACCAGGAAAGCGCAAATGCCAAGATTTAATAAAGGAATTCCACATTCATATTTCTTTGGCGGGTCAAATCCTAAAATGTTTCCGGTTCCCTAATATCGAATATCTCTTTTATCTAATCAAAAATGAAAGCAATGAAATTTCTCTGCTTCTGAAAATATGCACCAATAAGTAAAATATAATACATTATGTAGCCAACTTTATTGGTTTTAGCTAAATATTTTCATCCAACATTTACTTTACTTTGTCGTTTCAAATGTTAATGTTTTATGTACCTATTCAAGAATTCAATATATTAATAAGATCTCTTTTATGTTTTGTCATTAAATTAGCATATTTGTCTTTGATGACACGACCTTATTGAACTCAGATTCCTATAGAATGTTTTGACATTTCCACTCCACTTGGGTAACCCGAGATCATCTCTCACACTTTTGAACGTACATGCATAGTCATCCGGTTGAATGCGCCGCCATTTGTTTCATTTATCTTGAATGGATGACTAAAGACCCAGACCAAGTATACTGCGATAATATCGATATGTCGTGAGTTTGATCTGATCGATCGTGCAATGACAAATGCTAGTTATATTTAGCCAGCTTAATTGATGGTATTGTAAACTGATGCGAGCTCACTAACTACATTTGACCAAATGTATTATCTATCATCCTTCCACGAATTTCTCCTCTGCACACATTACTATGTACCTACATTGGTTGGTGTTAAAAAGCTGATGACGATATTGTTAGTGGCAGGATATTGGATTCTCGTTGTTTACACTGCTCCATCCGGCTCGGCGAAACTAAATCTTACTAAGTTGTCAATGTCGGCCGTATTTAATATCTACGAACCTATGTATTTTTTTATTCTCCATTTATTTTGGAAGGTAGTCGACAGAATGATGGATTTACTTGTGTTATGATAGGAAAAGGTCTGTCGTACCACCGAAAAATTAACCGTGTTCCATATAACACAGATAGCGGCAATTTGGACTCTATTTGCCGTAGAATTACATAGAGGTCTTCTCTTCTGCAGAAAAATACTAGGAAAAAAAGTAATATAACTAATACTATTATTCTTTCCACTTGTGTAACAGAAAAGCCTCGGAAAGATGAAGGATTACGGCCTTGTGTGCGAATGTGGCAAATCAAAAAAATAAAATCAGAAATAACGCACATCAATCTCATTACAGGGAAAGATCTATGTTTTTCGTGATGCTGACGATGAATGAGATGACGTAAGTATACGGGTAGGTAAGTGCGGTTACCCATATCAAATGATATCTGCAAACAAGAAAGAGATACATGAAAAAATCAATACATTTGTATTAAAAAATAGACAGGGAACTTGTACCAAAAACATCTACGCACAAAAAAATTATTTCGCATGTAAAAATAGCATTGAACATATCATAGAGTAACTGAAGTGAAAGAGAAAGCAATGAATGCATTATTAGATGAAATAAAAAAATTGTTTTGCGCATTTATTTAAGAGCACGAACTGTTTTAATAAAACTTTTTCTCTTTCTGGATACCGCAAATAGAGTATAGAACACATGTAATGCATGATGAGAACAAAATCTAATACACCTAACTAAATGCGCAGAAAATGGAGAAAGTTATAACAAAACCCTTGTTTACAAAATCCTTTTTAATGAGATGGAACTGGAATACTTTATTGAATAACGAGAAAACAAATCGCCTTTCGCCTACATCCAATCCTAATCCACTCATATTCCTTAAAAGACACTCGCCAGGAAATTGGCAAATCAACAGGAGAAAAAGTAGAGGATCCATTTTAACAACTACGCCGCTCAATTTTGCTCAAGGGTTTATCTCAAGAAACAAGTTACTGATTATTTTAACGATCTGTGTGGCGTGACAGCTTGGAGAAGGGAGTAGGACTGAAATGTATGTTGCTTTTAGAATCATTCATGATGATGGGCTTTTACAATAATTTCTGCTCCATGCTCTATCGTTCTCGTGCTTAACTAAAAATGTGTTCTCTAGATTCCATATAACATCCTTTCAGTTAAATTATATGGGTACCTTGCTAGGCAGAGAAAACCTCTTGTAAAGCTCTCATCATAATAGAAAAAATCCTCTTATAAATACCTATATACCTACACATTACCTACGTAGGTACATGAAGTGGAGCATGTATTAATGAATCCTTATGTATCATTAAAATCCATCATTAAACGCAACTCATCCCGGATCCCATCCATTCCTCCCCAAAGATCTCAGAAATTTTCTCAAAAAATTACATACCATGTCAACATGTTCAGTCTTACAGACTTTGACTACCAAGCAAAGAGTTAATCTTTTCTCTTTTTCCCATCCAGCAGCAGCAGCCCTGGTGCTAAACAAACAACTGCAGATTTTCAGGTAAGTTTTGCACACATACCCTTTCCTGGAAAATGCGCTTTGTTCGGCTTTCCCTTCCAAGCGTCGGTGACATCTTCAGCTCGTTATTATAGCATTGAAAAAAATAAGATGCAAATATGTACTCGCTTTCCAGAATCTTTGGACTCCCCATAGCCATTTGCTTTTAGTGAAACTGAACTGACTGACTCTGCTACCAGCTATCACACTTTAATGCTAACGAGTTTTACATTCTTTCTTGTCATCAGAAAAAAGGAGAATGTCACTTTTGATAGGGTATAGTACAACATGTTGACATAAATGTCGCCTGTATATTATCAAACTTGAGACGACCAATTTTTCATGAGTATCACCTTCTTCACTTTCTTCCCAAAAATTGAATATCGCTGAGGACGCAGTTTTTTATGAATACCAACTCTCAACTCTCCATCCACGGCTCTCTCATCTTTTTTCAAGATTCTCCATTCATGTTTATTATTATGGCTTTTACCTCATCCCTATAAACTTACCTAGTGTAGAAGTAAGTACTTCACGAGAAGAGTGTCGCTCTCCAGAAAGCACTATGGTATACCGGGGCGCTGTGCAATTTAACCTATGAAAGCTGAAAGGCTTACTGTAAACCTTAATGTCATATTATATTCATTTTCTGTTTAA
Organism: Seira ritae; assembly: GCA_027744415.1. Taxonomy (NCBI): domain Eukaryota; kingdom Metazoa; phylum Arthropoda; class Collembola; order Entomobryomorpha; family Entomobryidae; genus Seira; species Seira ritae. Next base: position 22,697 of record JAHZNI010001359.1, on the reverse strand, counting down.
AAACTTTCTCCGTCAGTCAGGAAAAAATTGTAAAGTAATTCCTACCATACAATGCGCAATGTTCAATATGTCAAAGCATGGTATCGCTTTCCAAGGCATAAAAACATTGCAATGCAATGCTGCTGCATGAAAGTAGTAATGTTGGGGTTTGCGTTTGCATCTCATATTTCCAGTTTACTCGATGGTGCATTAATACAAAAATCATTTCACTTTGCGAATTTTTTTGGAATTTACATATTCGTATATTTAGCTCAATTTGCGAAACGTATACTTATCTAATTTTAACTATAAGCAAAATTTTGCATGAAAATGTCAGCGGATTTAATTTCCTTGAATTATGAACACTTCAAGCTAATTGGACTTTTCCAGTTGCCTTTCAAGAAATAAATCGGCACCATAATCTGTATCCTCCAGAGTATGATTCATTAAAATCGGTGCAAAAAATAACATGATGAAAGTGGTTCAGGATTTCATTTTTCGTCAGCCTGCGGTGTGGTGCCTGGATTGGACAAGACAAGAAACTCTGCAACCAAGCATGCACCTAACTAAAGCTACACATTTGTAATCAGCACATAAAATATTAGGAAAGACTAAAGACCGCGCTTCAGGGTTGTCTAAGTAGCTTTAATTATAAGATACAATCTGGTTGGCGCTTACCTAACATCAGGTACTAGGTCGTAAGGTATGTACATGCATATATTGGTAGCGTGGAAAGATTACCAAAGAAAATATAATATACCTATACTTAAGTATATGATTCCTGTCCTAAAGTTGTGATTAATTAGCGCTATGCATTAGTAGGGCCATTTCAAGAGATTGGAATAGTAGTAAATCGCTACTAACCTAGTTTGAAGTTGGGATAACCGAAAAAAAGTTACCTTCGCTATTGTGTCATCATCATGTGGATTGTGGTGTGTGATAGTTGAAGGTAACTTTTTCATAATGTATATATTTTTCATAAAAACTTAAAAGTTTTAACGAGGAAGTTATTTGAAAATGACTTGATATCTACATAAGAAGGTTTTTGTTTACGCTCTAGTTTATGGGTAAAAAGACATCTTGTCTGATGCTCATGTTTTCTGTTTTTATAGTTTCACGAGAAACTTAGTGTTAAAACAATCCACTCGTTTGATGTTTGCATTTGACTTCATAGATCGTGATGTACTTAAGATGAGCTTGTTCAGTTTTTGGCACTTCTTGCATTTTGTAAAGTCACTACTTTTAATTTTCGTTCTGCGAGCAGCTCTCTACGACCACAACAAAACTGTCTTATTAAGCCTTACATACTAACCTCATTCACATATAATTTCTTTATATTTTTGTGGATGGGGAAAGAAACTAACGAGCGGAGTGGATGATTATGAGAGAAAGGCTACAAATTGTAAAAACTTTTGCTTTCCTCCAGCAAAAGAATATCTAAGGGGAATAAAAAAATGAGCGAGAGATATGGTAGCTACAATGCCTTTACAAGTTTGTCATACACTCGTTAAAAAGGAATGAGATTTTCTCTCTCGAGTGCCGTATCCATATTATTTACAAAGAGAGGAGGGCAGACACTTACAAACTTCCATTCCATCTTCGCTAGTCAACTTCCCATTACCCGAAAAAGTGAGAGAGTTGAAGTCAGACAACAAATCCAAGGAAGAGATCCTAGCTCTTCACTTTCCCCTATCGCTTCGCTACCAGTGGAACTGCCACTTCCTGCAGTTTTTACGGAAGACTTGCTGACTCTTCTGAAGCTTCCTCCAAAACAGTATTCCATTGAAATGCGAGCGTAATGATTTTCAACGCTGCTGCAGAGTGCAAATACGCCAAAGGAGAATTAAGTGGAGAGGGAGAGTGGAGCGAGCGCACATGTCAAAGACACCTGTTGTTTCTCCAAAGGCTCATTTGGATTGCATTTGGTTTGAAAGGAGATATAGAAAGCATATCAGAAGATGTGTGGAAAGAGTTGCATACATAAGCAGGAAATTTTGCGGGGATTAAATACATTTTGTCAAAGTCAAGAAAGTGAAGACGTGGAGAAAAGTTTTTGTGGTAAGTTTTGCGTCTCTGTAGACTTGACTGGTGATATATATGTAGACATGTTCTTCCAAGGGAAATGGTGAGACGTAGTTACTTTTGCGGAAATTGAAACCGTTTAATATGATAATTTTTTTTATTTCTGAATAAAAGTTGGTAATGGGAAAGGGACACATGTTGTGAAAGTAGATTAGTATTTTGTGGCCTTTTTACTGCTACACTCCATCATTCTGAGGTTTTAATGACTTTTCAGCATTTTCCATGTGTGAGTTCTCCCTCGCTAATTTTTTCCGTGTTACGAGTCTGGAGAAAACGTCAGGAGGAGACAAGGAGGTCAAGTGAGACTGACTATGGATATATATGAGTAGATTCGTGTTCATATACCCGTGTAACTTCTTACTTTAGGAGATAACGTGATAGAATGTTTGTAATTTGATGAAGCCAAAAAAGACGTCTGCTGCTAGAAACCATGCATCCATGCTCACGTTCTTTCAATATTGATTAGCTAGATATTCTATCGAAATTGAAACAGTTTCGTTCCCTAAAATGAAATATGAGCAATATACGTAACTTCACTTGCTAATAATGAGTTCAACAATTAATTAATTTTGATAATGGCATTGGCATGTTAAGTAAAGATGGAAAACTTTTGTAGACGAAACGAACTGATCCAGTGAAATCAGTTTCCTCCAAAAGCTCGTCTGTGAATGACTGCATTATAGACTCAACGACGATAGAAAATGTACGAAAGCGTAGGACGCGATTATGATGAATTTTTTTTACAAAAAATGGCTAATCCCTCTACGACCTCAGAAAGCAAATTTGCTAGTTACTTCAGTTCGTTTTTTGGTTCAGCGATAAAAGGCAAAAAAATATGTAAGCCGTTCTTTAAAAGAGGAAAAAATGATGTTAGAAAGTTAAGTTGAATTTAGCCAGTTGAGTCTGGCGAAGAAAGTATATGTAATTTACTTTTCACAAAGTACATAAATACACTCATGAAAGTTATTATTATGAATTGTATACCAGGAACAGAAGAGAATTAAGGAACTTATACTAAATAAAATCCGGGATTTCGAGCTCAATCTGGGAGAACATAAGAAGTTTTTCTAAGTCAAGCTACCCACGTTCAGTTCACATCACAAGTGAGATTGTATTTTGGGTAGAATACATATCAAATACCTATGTAATAACTACATACATAATATTAGTTGTAGAAGAATAGTTAAAGCAAGTAAGGAAACGATACTATTTCCCAGAGGACGAAAAATATGTTTCTTGTGATTTCTCAATAACCTACAAATTACAGATAGACTAAGTATATTATCCTAAATGTTCGAAAATAAATGCTATGCTATGGGTAGATAGGTACGACTCATAATCATTATCGATGAATGATTTTCATCCAACTTGATCTATAAATAAAAAAAAATATGAATGGAGAGTTATATACACAAGAGCAACTAATTAGCTGTTTGTCCGCTTCAGGTATACCTTTTTTTACAAAAAAGAAGGAAAAGAAAGTTCTTTTTCAACGTTGTTCTGAATTAATGGAAACGATTCTCTATTTCTTAACTCGATCCTTTAGGATTGAATGCATCCAGAGAAAGCCTTTGCCTCAGAAGAGGTCTGTGTAAACTTTACCAGTGTATCATTCTCAACCAAGCCTTGCAAATGCTCAGTCTCATGAAGATTGAGAAAGTCGATTTTACGTTGGCCAGGAAGTGTGCTCAAATCTTCGACGTTATCCTCGAGCGAGCCCACAGACATTTTGATGAAGGAGGCATTCCTAAGCAGCTTATACCCGCGAGACTGGTCCCAATGGGATATTCTGTACGTTCCGGATTTCGTAAGCGTGTCAACAAGTTTTATTAGAGCAAATGAGTGTGATACAATTACTACAACTTCTTGTTCCAGCTCACTATTGTCCAGCTCCAAACAAACTTCCTGTAAATGTGATAAACATAATAATATTTTGTAATGCTGTGTGAATTGCATGATTTATCGTTTAATATAATAGTAAATGTTTCCAATTATCCGGGCTTAGCCAGTTTTAATTAGAATCGGATTCCGAATTTGTCGTAGTGAGAAGTACGTAATTGGATAATTAGTACCCAGCGCTGGATTTTACCTACATTTTTGTAAGCATGGGTTTAGGGACAAAACAAAAGATGTATGCCAAAAAGGTAGACGAATAAACCAATGGCACAAAGTTAATTGCGATTCTTTACAAAAACTTCTCCAATGACGTACATATAGGCTGCGTTGTTGAAAAAATATGAATGCAAAGTAAACAATTCCAATTCCAACGTCTAAATAACTCACGACGACGACCTTTTCATTGTACTTCGTTAAGACGTATGCACTTAGTTAGAAAACGCAACACTGAAAACTTGAAAGGCGTTCCTCGAAAACTGCTACGCTGCTTCTCATTCCCTCCATACTATGTACTCACTTTTTGAGAGTTTGTGTAAACGTTCGAAATCGAAATAGATTTTTGATGGAAGGACACGAATAGAAATACATACCTTGAAGAAGCTGTTCATCCTGTTTCCAACGTCTTTCATCTTCTCAGCACCTTCAGGATTAAAGGCCATGAGATCACCGCCGCTTTTCAATAGACCTTCAATTGCCTCCCTGTAGCTCTTCCCCTCGAATATTCCTATATTCTTGGATGATGAAACGTTGTAAGAAAAGAATAGAAGGCGAAAGATTAGATCCTTAGATATTGCATTGTATTTCATGTATATCAGACTCTGCAACACATTCACCTTTCCTGCTCTTTTACATTATTTTCATGAATAGAAAGTGGAAGTACATTATCTGGATTCCAGGATAATTTTGACTTACTTTTCGGGGTAATTTTGCATATCATTATTATTATTACTCACTGTTCTAATAATAGAAAAGAGACCACAAAAGCGTTTTTCCCCATCTGGTTCTTAATTGTAATACCAGCGTCATTCATCATGATTATGTCAGGTCTGTTGTATATTAAACGCATGGAAGATGTCATTTCCCCAAAAGTATGAATTATGAATACCATCAATCATCCTGCCCCTCGCTGAGAATCAATTGAAAGGAAGTTACTTAAGTTTCTTAAGCTTAACCCATCTGGTAAAATGATGATAATGATGAACTACATGAGAAAATTCAACAAGCTAACTGTTTTATCGATAAATCACGCCCAAAAACGCATAGTGCATGTACAGTATTATAGACTGATTGCTTTTCTTTCGTGCTTAAAAAATTCAGTATTTTCCCTAAAAACGCATATCCGCTTCTCATCACGTCTAATGTTATAGCTTTTTAAGAACTTTCCATTGAACATTCATTATCCTTTACAATTTACAATTCTTTAAGAATCTGCATGAATAGATAGCCCCGATTGTACAAACTAAGAATCAAAGCGCTTAAGAACTGCATTATTTATGAACAAACCATCTTGGTCATTGCACAACATCATTTATATTTTTTACTGTCCCCAACAAAGACAGAAGACGCGAGTAAAATTGCATTTGAAAAAGAAGACACATTTATTCATATTTAATTTGCAATAAATGTCGCGTCTGACTGTTACAAGGACAGGAGTCTCCTTTTGCATGCCGCATCCAATTTTTTTCCTGAGTAAAATGGAATTATTCTCGTAGGGTTTGCCTATTTTAATATCTTTCTCTTCCACTTTACCCTCCCAACGCACCACTAGAAAGATATTCTTGATGATGATAGAGAAAAGTATGTAGGTAGAAGCGATACACACTACACGTGTACTCTAGTGCTTAACATATTGTTCAGCCTCTTGTCAACTACCACTTTATTCCCTCAAAGACCTGTAGTAAACTAGTAACCTAAAAAAGTACTTTTCTTTCTCCAGTCAAGCCAAGTCATTTTGAAACGAACACACAGTCTGCGGTCAATTTCCAGGTCATTATAACTCGAGTACATCCACTTTACTAATGGATTTATTATGTGGGAGAAATAGAAGGCAATAAATTACTCGATATGCACTTCCCCAGTTTAGAAAATATTGAGCATCCACATAGACTCTGACTTAGTGGTTGTTGTGTGAGAGAAAAAGAATACACTTGAGGAGGGAGAAAAAAAGGTGATGGTGCGAATGAAATATTGTTGTTTTACTTTTCTCTATCCAAAGCATCTACTTACTCTCTCGCGAAGTCTTGCATCCGTTTTCACTTGAAGCTGGCCCACGTTGTTCGTCGAATGGTGTACAATCGCACTGGCTGTTTGAACTGCTCTTGGGTAGTCACTTGAATAGACTCGGGTTATTTTCTCCCTTGACAGATATTTACCCAAGAGCTCCACCTGTACTCCGTCAACAAACAATAGAGAGAAAATTGTGATTGTGCGATGAAGTTAGTAATGTTATTATGCTCGAGACCACGACTCCATTCCTCTGTGGACAAGTAAAATAATATGCATGCCCTTCTATAGCGTCATTTATGTGATATAAATTGAGTTACTATTATGACCTCCTTAGTCCAATGCATTGGTATTGACTTTAAATTGACAAATTCATGCATCCTTCGAATCCGATGCAATAGTGTACTCTCAGACAATCACTAAATCTAAACCTCGGTTTTGACTCCAGTTGATTTTCTCTTCTATCCACAAAAACAAAGCTACGGTCAACCAAATTACGTATGCCTGGGCCACAATGGGACACAAAAGAAATATTGATAAAAAGAGATGCAATAAATTTTAGAGACACGCTCTCCCGAAGAGCATGGCCCGTTAGAGCGATACAAAATAGATACGGGATAACATGTAACATCTCTGAAAAGAGCTCCGTGAGACGTAACGAAAATCTCTAATTTTCTTCCTTCAAAGGTTTTGCATAAAAGACACATTTCATGGTCCCTGCTTTCAAAGCCAATTTCATTCATTCGAATGTTTTGTGGTAACTTTAGAGAAAGAGAAGAAGACCCTTGCCTTGCCTTCTTCAAGACACACTGTGTTTGTACATAGGTACATACTTTATTTATGAGCTAGTCGTAGTAATAACCCCGAGATCCAGATCCATGGGCTTTACATGTCATTAGAAAACTTTCTTTTTCGAGATGAGAAAAAATAAATTTTGTGGGATAGACAAGCATTAAATAGGCAACGTTTACCCTGAGATAGAATGAGAGGGCAGGGAAAACAAAAGAAACTTGGAGCAAGGAAGGAGAATAAAGTAAAGTAGTATCCATACCTGAAGCTCGCCTGATTTGCTGAGAACATCTTCTTCTGGATCAAGAAATACCTTCCTGACATTTCCAACACTCTCACCACTGAAAGGAGCCCAACCAAAAAGATGTTTTTTGTTTAGAACAAAAACTTTTATTTTTCTTAAGATTCATATAAATGATGATGATGCTGTGTCTGTCCTGATGAAACTTTCAGGAGAATTCAGGAAAATGAAAACTTTCTTTGAAATTGCTTTCTTAAAAGACATGCTAACTTTCAATTAAGATTTTAACTTTGGTTATACTTACTGTCTGGTTAAGTAAACAATGTGCGGGTTTCTCAAACACTGTGCCATTCCGAGAACTGCTAACAGGCACGATTTTCCCAAACTTTTATTTTAATTTGATTATGCAAGAAGAATGGGAGTCTTAATTAGGACCTTACTATTACTTTTCGCCCTTTTTGGGATTCGTTACGGATCGATTGTCGAACCACAATTTTTTCTTTCAATTATGTATTATAGAATAATTTTCTTATGTTTTTTTTTGAAAATTCAGTCGACTTGTTATCACTGAATATGATGCATCAAATGTATGTCACACAAAAAACTGCGAGAGTGATTAATACGATGCATGAAACAGACAAACTTTTTCCATTCAATTAATCCCTCCCTCTGTTTAGATCACAAAGATCAATAAAACTGTCAGAGAATTTCACTCATATGTACATGATGATGAAAGGGACCGATACAACTTTTTTTAGCACACAATACAACGATTTATTGTTCTTTTCTATGTGAGCGAGTCAATCAGCGAAAGCAGTGAGAAAGTTGGCATGAACTAGACGAGGTCTGTGAATGAGGAGGAAAAATTGAAAGAAAAAAACTATGGGATGCCGTCGCCACCACCATGAACCATGTGGGTATGTACCTGATAAAAATTATTCTAGTGTTTGTGTCGTGTCGTTGCATGCGGCAATATGTAATGGCACCGCCACCATCACTCAATAAAACTTTTCATGAACGAAAAATTATGAATCCAATGCAATATCTTGTGAAACCAAAAAAGCCTTATTTCATTTTTATCGGTAGGACCAAACCAGAAAATGTACTCAAAACTACTACGTTGCTAGTCTTTTTTTTGAAAATTATTAACTGGAAGTTTATTGTGGGGAGTTTACGAAGTAAGATTCGTGGCGATGCTCTCATCTATTTCCAAAATGAGTTATGTAATTTACTGATCTAATTAAAAAAAACTTTTGCACATGAAAATTTAAAACGTTATTCTGATATTACGGATATTGTGCATTTTGCATGAAATGTATGGTTGTGAACAAGGAACGCTAATATGCGTGGGTGATGATTAAAGATTCATAGTCATTCCCATTCAGCAGGTATGATCTTGAATCGACAACTTTGAAAGCTACAATGTAAGAAATTAATGAAATTGGTGTAATGAAGGAAATGTTGGTGGTGGTTGTCACTTGAATTGAAAGACAAAAATCTCGTTTTCCCCTAGCAGCAAAAGCAATATATGCGATTTGTGATATTAACAGAAGAGGAGCAGAAATAGCAACAGCTCCACAGCAAAACGCTGACTGACTTGCACTGCTGGAGGAGCCGTGCATCTTTGTCCCTTCTCATGACGCGATGGATCCATCCTCAATTTCCTCCCTCCAACATTGCATATGAGTTCGAGTTCCTGGTGTTTCAAAGCGTTCGTGTTTCCTTCTCAAGCCCAACATAGCATGCAAGAATACGAATGGAGTTTGTCAGCATCAGCAAGGTATTTCATCATTTTTCAATTCTTTTTTTCTTTTGTATACCTCTTTTGATCAATGCCCAACAACGTATAAGAGATCACCTTTGTCTTCATCCGTGTATGGAAAGTATATAGTGAAATGGAAGGAAGAGAAAGATTTTTGTAAAACCGGAAGAAGGATGAATCCAACGAGAGCTTTTAGCTATGAATACAATGAAATACTAGGGGTAATAGGTAAAAAGAGTGATGGGAAAGCCCTAGTACGCCATGTAATCCACATCCACTGATTTTTCTGGTTCTCCGGATTGTTTGTTCATGCAACAGCTGTCAAAAATGTACCTGTTATGATGAACATCTAGACAACCCAAATAGACATAGAAAATTGTTGAAGGGTGAGGCAAAGGGAAAAGCTTTATTTTGAGTTCTGGGAACTGCTCTTGATCCACATTGTATTGTCGTGATAGAATCTCGGCCTGAGTGGTACTAGCAATAATACTAATACAATGAAGAATTATGAACAAAATCCGGCCAGGTTAGTTAGAATTTCAGGCCAACAAGCATTTCGTACAATTCATCATCGCAAACAGTGTTTGCTTCATAACTTTCTCACGAACAAGTAAAATTGAATTAAAGAAGCTTGTAGCTCACTTTCACTCACTTACTCACTCTAGCATGGACCGACAAACTAGCAATCTATTTTTGTCAGTATACTGTAAACTCTTTCCACAGCACAGTAAACCTTTCATGATTGCACATAAAATGAAAAAATTAGTTTGCATTGTTTTCAGAATTTGGAGCCCACCAGAAAATAGCTGTGTTGAGCAAAAATGTTAATGCATTAACGTTGCCTCTACGTCTGTCAACGAATCACGAAATAATAAACGCTTCCTTCTGTACCACCGCATATTTTGAAAGTGAAAGCTCGACTGGTCAATCTATTACAGCTTCAACTTTCTCTTCAAATTGAATAAAACAGCGAACAGCCTAAGACAAAATACAGCATTAAGTGAAAACTTTATGAGTGGAGAAGGTTTCCTCACACAACATAAATCGCTCAGGCAGAGAAAGGAGGTAACGAAGTAGGTTGGAACGGTAATTTTATTCATCGTAAGCTGGTGCACCCCATAAGCAAGACGTTCCCGTTTTCTGTTTTATCCCTTCACTCTTTCCTCCCCGCAAGTTTGCAAGCATTAAGGTGAGAAAAATGGTATTCATTAATCTTCCCAAATTTAATTCGGCAAAAGAGCCGTACACACTACACGACTACACACGACAGGGTGGCGTGCATTATACATATATTATAAATCTTACGTAACTTCCTCTCTCCAACATGAAAACGTCATGTTGAGTAGTGTAGATGGAAGGAAGGAAGGAGAGGATGAAATGAGAGAAAGAGAAACTTCATTTAAAAAGGTGTGCAGGTGGAAAATGCTTATCTTGTTTCATTTTATTTCGTTGCACTTAGCACATAAATTGCTTCTAAAAGCAAGAGCGCAGGGAAAACACTACTTTACATTTTGTTTAAGCAACTTTTACCTGCACATCTCCGGATATCTTTTTCCGTGTGGATGGAGCTCCAAAAGCCCTGATAATGATGCCCCGGGTAATGCGATGATATGACGGGTTTTCTCTTTCTCACCGATAAAACAAGCGGACGTGAGACACATCCGCCCGGATACCTCTGCTTTTTCGTAATACGAACAACCGACGTTTTCCTTCAAGCAGCGCAATGGGAAAATATGTTTTACATTTTTTCCTCTTCTTTCTGGAGTAATGCCTTTCTAACCATTTGCATTCATTAAAAGATGTGCCTCTTCCTTTCTCTAACAGCAACTATAGGACCTATCAGGAAAAATAAATATACGTACCTAGGTATGTTTCCTTTAGAGGTGCCCGATAATAGATTAGTGGTCTCAAACTCCCCCGCGGGAAGATGGAATCTAATTGTCTTTATGGGAAAGTGAGTGACCAGATCAGACCAGGAAAACCGCTGCTATTTTTTACTGTGTTAGTTTTAAAGGATACATATTGGCAAGCAAGCATACCCACTACATACATTGTTTTGTGTATCTGTCTTGAGTTCTATGTAGTAATAACCTTTTGGCGACTTAAAGGTTTGTGCTTTACCTAAACACTTTTATCTCTTATGCTTATACTTTTATCTCCTTTTATCTTTAACTAAGTTTCAAATTACAACACATATAACACAAAAACAAAGGATTTTTTATTTCTATATATATGTAACAAGCTGTTTTCGTTCATCTCCTTGTGTTCTTATAATCTTAATACTTTTGCACACAAAACACGCTGAATATAGATTACTTTTAAATGAATTTCGAATTGCTATTATTATGCGAAGCATGTTACATATTATGCAACCAATTCACACATACCTGCATGACCTGCACAGACCGGAAACTTAGTTATAAGTAAGAAAGTACGTTTACAACATATGTATAAAAGGTCAAACTCAATTACTGACTCGTTCAATTTTCCAGTAAGTGACTACTACAACTACTGCTATAAATCAATTAGGTTCTTATTAAATTCCGACTTACACGATATCGTTCAAACAGAACGTGAACAGAAGCAATTAGTGGTCGTCAGTCGTGACCAGGCGAATAAGAATTTGTAGAGAACATTTTAGCTTTCGTAATGCAAAGCAATTTCAATGCACAAAAGACCATGTAAAACCATTCATAATTTTATCATCCGGCTGCACCGCTCGACCTAATTTTAAGTGAAATTGGACGTGGTTTGCTTGATTTGTATTGTAATTGCAGTCGCTCGCTAGTTACGCATATAATTTGTACTTTTTCGTCAATCGATGTTATTACCAATTTATTTTCTTAGAATTCAGCTTCAGCATGAAGTATGATCAATTAACTGTTTCAACGATCATAAATTCCTGGAGTAAAAGGCCATTCAAAATGTTCGAAAGAATTCGAAAGGATAGAGAGAAGGTAAAAATTAAATCATGAAGAAACTTCTTGGAAATTAATTTGTGCTTTTAACAACCTTCTTCCGGTTCGAATTCAAAAGCATTAAGGATTTAGCAAAGCGAGTGCTTTGCTGTCATGTTTAAAAAAGTCGTATGAAATCTAAAATTAACGTTGTAGCATACATGTGCCTAGATTGCATATCAGTGAAAGTTCTCTTCTCATGTCAGCATCAACCCTCAGCTCAATAGAAGCAGAGCAAAGCAAAGTAAGAAAGCAACCAACCCCAGAAAAGGCCAACCGATGCGATGATTGCGATCGACTAAACGTGTTGTCCAGCCACTACTACTATCATCTATGCGATGTTGGGCAAACATCATTGAGTTGAGTGGGAGTACTAGCTTCTACGCAGCAGTCATCAGAATAGAAGCAGCGGGATCCAATACTCTTGCATCCAGTATTCTTCGCGGCAAACTCAATGGACCTATTTTTCACAACTGACAACACAAACATAGCAGACCAGAGAGACCAAAACCAAACCAGACACGAGAGAGATGAAAGTCTAGTGAATGAACGGATAAACATTTTTTCCGATGGGTGTGTTTTATGACTTCTTAAACTTGAGAAAAAAAGCTATAAAATGCAATTCGTCGAATGAGTAGCACTACTGCCGTGACTAATCCCAATCAACTTCACAGACCATACATACTCAGTTTTAAATGAGTGAAAGTTCCAGCAATTATTGGTGATTCACTGACTTTATCGTGACAATACTCAGTAATTTATGCAATAACAATAAAAGCAATCAATACACGACACACACAGCTACAGCAGCTGATGAAGTGGTGGACTGCAAATGAAACAATAAATTGTTTGGATAATTGCAAGAACAGTCAAAGATATATAATACATAGCCCTTTTGTCTTGTCTTCGCCAAGTGCCATTTTCTAAACAACTTTCATCAAATAAAGACATTTGAATATTTTGCTCTAAGGGACTCACTGGATTTCTGTGGATTAATTTTAAGCAAAGTGCTAATTGCATAGCCTGAAGTGTTCACCTTACAAGTATATAAGTTAATTAATATTATCAGTATATTTCAAATTAAAACAAGGTGGAAGTGTAAGGTGACAGGGACTTGGCAGCCTTCTTCCTTCTGGCAGCCTTTCGTCATCGCCGTCGCTTAGATTTTGTCGAATGAGGTAAGTATTTATTGTATGTGTATAACGGTTCTTTATCATTAAATTATCGTATCCTGTGGTGTAGGGAGAAAGAAGTGTATCCGTGTTGTCTTATAACTGGCTCATGAATCTTTTTAGATATAACGTTAACCCTACTGTACCTGGGTTATCAAGCTTAATTTTTTCCTTCTCGTTTACAGATAAAACGGGATTAACTAAATGATGTCGTCTCTACGATCTGGCCCTCAGCCGTTTAGGCAATCGCCTGCGGTAAGTCGATTGATTTAAAAAATAACTTTCCATAATGTATATTGATATAATTAATTACTGCATAAAGCTTCTATATCAAATATTTTACTTTACCCCTTATGTAATGCGAACATAATGCGTATTTTAAAATGCTTCAACAATTTTGAATCAGCAACATAGTGACTTCAGTTTTTTGTTTGTCTTATGGGTGGCATATTATGAAGCACTTAAGTATTATTGTTTCGTTTTCCTGTAATGGCAATATCTCTTTGTCTTGCTATGAGTGGCTATGAGATAGCTTCTTACAGTTACAGTTTTTAACTCGGTTTAACTTAATGGAGCTTTTTTGGTGCATATAAATTTTTGTGTGAACCGTTTAAAAATTTAATGATATGGTTATTTAAAGGGGAGTTACTTGCTGATTGTGATTAGTGACTAAGAGCGAAAATCTGCTGTGATATGATATGATGCAGTTTTTAAGAGTTTTCTTGTCATGACTCATTATTCATTACAAAACGCTATCTTCTAAGGAAATGAGCATAAACACAATAAACACTGGATAATAAGATTTACATTTTTTACGTTGGAAGAAAGATGAGAGAAGCTAGTAAACAAAGCAAATCTCTTTAGTAAGTACTTCCTGTAATTAGGTATCAGTTTCTCTAAGGTCTTAAACGTAGTTGGCAACTGCATGTCTAGATGTCATCTGAGAATGTGAAGCCTTTCCATTGCTTTTTTTCTCTTCCTTCTTATTTTCACCAAAGATTTTAGCAAATCATTCTCAATCATTGTCGTCTGTTTGTCTCTGTGGCTCATAATATTTGTGAACAGAGAGTTATCATTGGGTGAGAGAAAAGTCGCCTGCACAAATGCAGGCTGATTTTTAATGCTTGGCTTAGGTATGATTACGTAATTGGCTTTGTTGCAAACTGTGATTGCGTCTTTAAAGCACAAGTTTCTATTGTAATTACTACTTTTATTCAAGAAGATTCGGAAGCTTTCTCCTATAGTTCCTAGCCCACGAAAATTAGAACTATATAGTTCTGGTGCCTGTGAAATACGCGTTTAGCCAATAAAACACCTGCCTTCTTTCATTATGAATATGTGAATTCCTACTTCTGTGTGAATGTGTATCATTTTCTTCGAAGATTGAAGAAAGAAGGCTTGCTTGTGTGCGCTGCGCTATCTTTTTTCCACTTTCATTATCTTCGACTTCACCTTTTACCTGCTTTCATTGAAAAGTTGCTGTTGTCTGTTGCCAGCCTTTGTTCATTACGCTGCTTGTGACTTGACATTTACCATTTTCCGATTATCTGGACACGGTACTGACATCTGACATTTATGAAACGTTTTATGCCATTATACCCATCCCACCTTTATCATTACGTAGAATAGTATGCATTAAGTTAGGAGCTAAAATGAGATGGAGATTATTTATTGTCCAAATATTTTTATAATGAAGTAAGCACCGAGGCTGTGAGTGAATGAGCAGCGCGTGAAGAGTTTTTGTCTAATCTCTGAAGTAAAAAGCGTACGAGATAATGTCATCTATGAAACCTTTACAAAAGAAGTGAATCCATACTCTGAACTCCAGCCCAGCCCTGTTTCCTATTCTTTAGTTTCGCCTTAAGTATCTATAAAATGTGTCTAACAGCGACATTATCCATATTGCTTTGGTTAGAGGGGCGCGGGTGACTGTGACATTTCTATTCCTATTGTTCACAAATTCACAATCTCTTTTGTGAGCATATTAAGACCCGGTGGTGCGGCAGGCGTGGTATCGCATCGCATCGTATGGCGTAGTAGTACATATTGTAGTGGAAGTGGAGTGGACGATCGCCGCATTTCGATTTTTCTTTCTGTTCTTCCGAGATAACGTTTTTATTCTTATAGATCATCATGCATAATACATGGAATACATCTATTTTACTATCACGTTTTTCTAAGGGCGAATATTTTTCCTTACATTAAAAGAAAGCATCATCGGCTATCGTAATAGCAAGTACAAGTAACAGGAATAGGGTTGTGAAGGCTTAACTTTTCATATTATGGTCATGTGCCTATATTGTAAGATCAAAGAAGTCAACTTGTCGAGAGGAGCTATAAGCTACTAAAGTTGTAAAATCACATTACTTTACTTGCGAAGCAAACACGGGAAAGTGTAAAGTTTCGAACATAAATCCTTTTACGGAAATGATATGCAATGCAAGTACAACTATATAAGCCTTTTTTCTTTTCGTAAAAAATCCATCCAAACTAGCCATGGCATGGCTTTTCCTAGAGCTCCCACATGGGCTCGGCTCATTTCATTGCTTTCTTATGGCATCATTGTACATCTAAAATGCATGCTTCTTAGCTCCAAACTTGCTTTAAAAATGTATGCTTATGTGCTTTCGCAGCCTAGCGTAAACTCAAAAATAAAGTCAGAGAAATGTTTTTTTGTGGCTGATCCGTTGTTTCACTTCCTTAATGTGATCAGCCAGTTGCCTACACTGCCTTAAAAAGGAGGAAAAAAATTCTGTTGTTGTTGTGTGGACTCAAGTATTTCTCAACTTAATAGCCAGTCCCCTCTGTCTGTCCTCTCTCTTCTACTTTCGTTTATCGTTGTTACGAACCGAAAACTACACGCACATCTCCCGTCAAAGTGTGTTTCATAGGAAAATCGAGTAATGTACATATGCCTCTTTATATAGACATAAAGGTTTTGACTGCCGGTCTGTTAGCTAGCCAGGAAAGGTCCACTGGAAAGGTTATAGGGTGGGCTTTGGAACATTTTTTCCCTTCGTTTCATACTCTACTCTACTCGCACCCTGTAAGCAGTAGTAGTGATAGTTCGTTCGTTTTTCCAAAAGACTCTTGCAGCCGGAGTAAGTAAAAGCGAGAAAAAGAACTTTTGGATGACTAACTTCAACTTGAGAAGGGAGGAATAAAACATACACCCAAGTTTGGATTCATATAAGAGCTCTAGCTCTAGTCATGGATCGGAGACATGCAATGCCGAAGAAGGGGAACTTCCATAAAGCCTCCTCCAGTTAGATCTGTGCAGTGCACAGCAACGCAACGCATCCTCATATTCCTCTCCTCTCTCTCTCACTTCTTCTTCTGTCTAAAAAGTATCGATGGAGAAGGCTGAAACTGAAACGATGATGAAGTTGAGAAAAACAGCCTTTATTTGATGGTGATGTGATGGTGTTTATGCATATGTGCCCAATTTTTTTTGTGGTTGTTCATCTTTATGTGGGGCTCGGTTGAGCAGAGTTGAACATTGAACACTACTGTCATCTTTTTCAAGGGGATATATAAAAATTGTGAAATATTGCATACTACACATATTGCCTCTTGTTTTCCTGATGTCTATCAAGTGTGTGGTGTAAAAAAATTTTTTTTCTCGTCACAACTCACTTTCCTGAGAGACTTGTCAGTTACATTTAAAAATACTCTGCTAAAACAGTCGTGCATAAGTAAATGAGTTAGTTACTCAATACGCATAAAAACAAGAGAATTTTTTGGATTTTTGACAGCGACGATGACGATGATGTCAATGTCTGTTTTCTGAAGTCCTTGTCAGTTTCTCCTTTTTATGTCTAGTGATGATGATCTGATGATGCTGCTGCTCCTGCCAAACTCTGTCCTGCGCATCAGATCATTTTAATGTGCATATCACACAACCAGGCCTGGTAGAGAGTTGTAAGTCTTCTACTATTTCATATTCCTCCTGCCTGACTTTTGAGAGAAGATTCATTTGTTTCTATCACTGAATTAGAATAAGTAACCGACAGTAAGTGGAGACTGGTGGTGACGGTGACTAGTACCCGTACGAATCGAATCGTTGTTGCAATAAGAAAAAAATAATCTGTTATCGCTAAATCTACATATTATTCAACTTTTATGTAGTACTTCTTCAGAATTCGTGAGTACTACCTACAGTGGACTAATGTGAAAAAGGTTGTAGTCATGTAGTTTTGATATGATGCGTTTTGTTCTTTGGAGTTTGGAACGAAGAACGATATATTATTTTCCTTTCTCGTTATGATGGCTAAATACATTATACCTATTACCTATTTATACTGCTCCTATTGTGCCCCGGTATTGTTCTAGTGAATAGGAGTGAGGTATATAAATGTGTGCGGTGTTAATCGTGCATTGTGACTTTATGGCATTGCATTACATCTGAAATGTAAGCATTTTGCTCTCAGCTCTCTTTTGTTGATCTAACCACGCGTTTACAAAAAGCCCATTAACGAGCGAAAGAGAGGGTCGCATGTTTTTAAAATATTAATCTAATCTAGTCGGAATGAATGTTGTATGGTTTATTGTGCAAACGTCAGTTTTTATTTGAAGAGAAAAGTACGTAGTTGCGAAAAGGACAGGAAGTAGAATTGGAACAGTTTGAGTATCTATTTACTATATATATTTATGTAGTAAGTACCATGATTTGATTGTGCCTGCGAAACGTTAAAGGTTTATTCCCCAACGGAAAGGAGGAACTTGCGACTACACTTTTGAACTGAATTGATTCCGTCCCGAATATCCCAGCTTAATATATTTCATTGTTGTTGTAGTAGTAATATATTAGTTACATTGTAAATCCCTTGTAGAAGAAACCCCCTCCAAGCAAAAATGACGCGTCGAGTATTTCGGAAGAATTGACTGAAATAGGAGGAGAAGAAAGTACCTTAAGCAAAAGCTCAAAAGGAAAATCACCGAATGCCTCTACTATATCTTCAACTAGTACGACTGGGAAAGAAAGTCTGAGATCTAATAGCAAGAAACCTTCCATTAAAAGCCTGATTTATAAGCCTGTCATCAACCAGATCGGCAGGAGGATATCAATTAAAGCGTCTTCAGGTGGAAAGGAAGACGAGAATAAGGAAAACAAGATGAGTGGATCGACTTCAAATGTTGTCACGTCCCAACCTCAACCGCAAAACTTAGCCAGTGCAAGTGCCTCTACAGCTTCTTCCTTGCTTTACACGAGTGGGGCTGGCAGTGGGAGCGGACTTCTTAGTGGCTATTCCAGCGGTCTTGATAAGAATAGATGGGATGATAGTAATCGACAAAAGAGCAGCAGTCTTTCGGGCAGGTACTCCGCAACTGCTGGTCAAAACGGCGGTACTGGAATAGCAAACGGGACTTCTAATGGAATCACATCAACCGGATCCAGTACCAGCGGTGTTTATTCTAATGGGAGCTCGCTCACTGGCACTGGAAGTGGATCTGCGGCAACTTACAGTAGCGGAAAATCAGGAGGAAACTACCGCCTCGCCAGTCTAGATCGTTTAGCTCAGCGACAAAAACTCTACGAGCATCAAAATCTAAATGGGTCAGGAGTAGGAGCAGACAACGTAAGTCTTGTCACGAACGAAATTACTGATTCACGCCTTTCCTTTCCAATCTCTTCGTATCTCTCGTATTGTCATATAAATATTTAGCTACATAGGTAGTAGACATGCTCAGAAGAACAATAATAGCTTTACACTTTCAAAGCGAGAAAGTTCTTTTTCAGGAGAGCAGAAACCACTTAATATCAGCAAAGCTTTGATGTTTTTGGAGATGTGCTTTTATCTCTTTTCCTCTCCTCTTTCCATTTAATTTGGAAAAAGAATTTTTATCGCATTGTGTGTTTACGTTAACAGAAACAGAAGAATCGCATTTTTGTACAAGCTTAGTTAAATCAATTGTTAAATTCAAGCAATGAGCAACAGACAGCAGTTTGATTTAAAAAATGTGAGCATCGCAATCGCTGCCAGTCTTTATCTTTATTCCACCTCTTAAAAGTTATGTGTCTTGCTCCATATGCCAGCTTTTGATTAAAAGAGATTAGAACGCTGCATAATAAGAAGCTGAAATGTCCGAAGGAATGATCTTCGCGAATTCTCCTAATTTGCGCATAAACTTGTAGGTGTTAATAAATTCCTCTCTAAAAGGGTTTAAAACTTGAATAAAAAATTGAGGTACTCTACAGACAGTACAGAGTAGAGTCTCCAGACGCATTCATAACACCTCTTACTTACAGACACATATAGTAATAATGTAGCTTCTCGCTCTCGCTGAAAATATATAACGCTGTTTGTAAATTAGGCACATGTTTTCGACAAATGTTTCCTGTTAAAGCTCACGAATAAAATGAAGCCAATAAACTGTTTAAGAAACTGCTTATCCATAAAAATTCAAAATTGGTTTACGCCAAGTACTAAAAGTGAGCTTTCCAAGTTTTTGAAGTGCGCAATGGAATTCCTCGAAGTAATACACTTTACATAGTAAAAATGCTTGCTTTTGGCTTCCTCTTAAGCAGCTAAAACCGCAAAAATATTATTGTTTTTCTTTGTAAGCATCGCATGTATGCATACGTCTAATTTTTGATCATCTTTCATTCATGGAAGTGAAATAGTGCGCTGCGCAGCGTGAATTAATTCAATATCAAGTTGCAATTTGTATGTGCAGCGAAACTTCCCATGTGTGCGTGCATTCAAGTATAGTATAATGCTAGCTGTATGAATTATTTTTTTGCCTTTAGCTTGATTAATAATTCTGCTTCGCTCATTATTCAGGATGATCTTTTGCTTGGAACTGTAGCTTTCATTGTACAGCAGCATCTCTGCTTTTACACTTTTGATCATAATCCTAAGCTAAGTAAGATTTAAATGATGGAAGCCAGTGAGGAGATGATCATACGGACAGAGGGAGTCAATTAAAGTGGAAGCAACTTTCATCATGCATATTTTTGCGGTCAAGTTAAATCATATATTCAGGCCGTCATTGGCTGGCCTATTGTATTCAACGAAATGAAATGGTATTCAGTACAGTACAGTAGTGCTCATTCAAGATTTAGCCTTCGTGTTTTGCGGATTTTCATAATGAGCTTTTGCTCCTGTACATATGCCATGCATGCTCGGTGAAAACATGCTTTCCCACATGTACGTTTCCTCAACTTTCTATTTTTCATCCTATGATGATGATGATTTATTCATGTCCAGTCCTACTCTACTACCCATCCTAATTCATAAGGTATAAAAAAATGAGTTACGAATCCAGATTAAAGTCATGAATTATTAAGGTTCAATTTAGACCATTTTCCTTTCAAAGCATGTAATGCAAATCCTCTGCTCGCTCCTTGAAGTCGCTTTTCACTGGAGTTCTGTGTATGAATGAAGTTAGTAGCTTTGAAACATCTTCAATTCTTCCAAAGGGTTGGTTGGCATGTTTCAGGTATACTTCAGTATTCTTAAGGGGTTCTGGCAAAGCGTCAGCCATTTTTGCATCCCGTGGTTGTTCCTTGGAATTTAAAAAAGTTTACAGTTTTAGTAAAATTATTCCAAATCAAGTTACGAAATCTTATGAAAAACAATCGTTTATCTGATCTAGTTCAGTGAACTGTAAATGTAAATATTATTGAATAATTTAGATATTGCAGTTTTGTCTTTGGTACTCTAACATTCAACTGGCAATACCTGACGAAAATTTTTTACCTGTAGTGTTGATTTGATCGACTCTTCCACCTCCTGTGGTAGTTAAGCATTTTGTTATGATGTGCGAAGCCAGTGTATCCTTCATCAATATTTTGTGGCTGTTCCATAAAAGGTAATGGGCGGACTGCAGCAATAATTAGGCTAGGCACCCGCTGTGCCTTTCGTGGGAGATTTANAGTGTATTCTTCATCAATATTTTATGGCTGTTCCATAAAAGGTAATGGGCGGACTGCAGCAATAATTAGGCTAGGCACCCGCTGTGCCTTTCGTGGGAGATTTAGAGATGCACACACGCACCAGTATTTGGTGATGAGAGACTTCACTGAATTTGGTGGTGAGGATGATAAATAAAAAGCAAAGTCATGTAACTATTATAAAGGAAGATGAGATGAATAACCCTTTACTTCATATTTCATATCGCGGTGAAGATTTTGTTGTACATATATTCGTTGACGTAACTGTGCATGTTTAGTTATCTATTTCATGATTTTCATTGCCATCCTTGTTAAAGTATGAGTAATGTGTGAGTGTTTGAATGCGTGAATCTTGTTATGTATCTCAAAAGCTTAATTCCTAATTCGTTTAGCTAGAGATACATATTATGGAATTGGGTTGGGGTGATATGAGACTGACTGTTGGTAATTGTAATGTTCGCCTTCTATTTCTATAGATCTTTTTGTTGTTCATTTATTCGTTAAGCTAGAGATACATATTATGGAATTGGGTTGGGGTGATATGAGACTGACTGTTGGTAATTGTAATGTTCGCCTTCTATTTCTATAGATCTTTTTGTTGTTCATTCGTAGACGTAATAGACCTTGTTAGTTTCATAATGATCATTTAAGTGTCTGATGATTGTAGTGTTCATTGATATCTTTTTCGTAGAACAAGCGTCTGCCAGTACTGTGCTTGTCACTTTCATCTGTAGCAGTGTTTTGCTTTTCGTAATTGTGTAGGCTTACAATTACTTGATTGTGGTGTTCATTGATATCTTTTTCGTAGAACAAGCGTCTGCCAGTACTGTGCTTGTCACTTTCATCTGTAGCAGTGTTTTGCTTTTCGTAATTGTGTAGGCTTACAATTACAATAACGCCAAATATTCTCTTGTTATGTGTCATTACAGCTTCAGAGCAAAAGGGAACTGTTTTTCAAAAATGAGTCCTCCCCAGCGCCAGCACTTGTCACTACCATAAACAGCGCTAACAGTGGACCTACTAGTCTCGGTGGAGTCGGTGCAAACAACATTCAGACCAAAGAGATGAACTCCATTTCGAATAAAATTGAAACGGTGCGAACACACCATGGCACGGGAAATATCGAGGACAACAGGGAGAGGGAATCTAAGGAGAACAAAATGAAGATGGATAAGCAGGAAAAAGACAAGAGAAGGAAGGAATTGGATGGCTATGTAGGATTTGCTAATTTGCCCAACCAAGTGTACAGGAAAGCGGTGAAGAAGGGCTTTGATTTTACTCTCATGGTCGTTGGTAAGTGCAAGTTTTTTTTCGAGTCGAATCGACTTTTTCACACTTCCGCATCCAATTTGTCCGCCATTACCATTATCGTTAAGTCATAAAATCTAACGGTTCGAGTTGATATGCATTATCCTCTAATGAATAAATAGGGAGAAAGTCGATTTCTACATGACTCGTATTTCTGTAGTCTTGCCTTCTTGTTAGCTATTTTTCTTAATGTCCGAACGAACTAGGGATAAAATTCGATTATGATAACACTTCGATTCCCTTTGAAATTACAGGTTGAGACTTGTAAGGTTCTCATGAAAGAGAATGGAGTTAATTTAACTTTAACGATTGTTGACACACCTGGTTTCGGGGACAGTATTGACAATAGCCAATGGTAAGTGAAGCAGTAATATCGTGTCAACTTTCACTT
>JAHZNI010001358.1:0-24671 GCA_027744415.1 Seira ritae | reverse complement strand
GCAGGAAGCATTAGATACGACAAGATTTCAAATCATATTATTTACCGAATCGCCAAAACTGCAATTATTTAGAGTTAGTAATATGTAATATGTTTTTAACATTGGGTTCGGAGTCAGTTACATTTCCACGTGAAGTAGGTAATTATTCTCAAGAGGTCCATATTATGTACACATCTTGGGCATTATACTTTCCACACATGCATCGGCCTACTTCAAGAGGCTATTTATTCATTTTCATCTTCCATTCTCGCTCATTTCTTTTCTTCAAAAGGAACGATTTTACCCGGTACTATACCGATACACACACATGCTACTTGTTCCACAATTAGGAGATTAAATGCTTCATAAAACAAAGTTTGGCTTGCTGATGTGATGCGACATGAGTGGTTCTTTTTGGTGAAGTACTTGTAAGTTTCAGAAGCATAATTACTTTGGACTACGAATGTAAAGCCATTTATGCAAGCAAAGTTCTCACATTTGCTACATAATTTCCCTTTGATACAATCATTGCTTTTGCGTCCATGAATAAATTGTGAATAGAGGAGCGTTGAAACATTAAGACTCAAGAGAGTAGAATTGAGATCTTCATGTTCACACACAATTTTTTAGAAGGCTAATGTGCAAATACTTATGCACAGAGGAACACCTGTTTACTAAGCGAGAACAAAAGATGTGATTCCCACTGAGACTTTTCCTCTCCTCTTTCTGGTCTAATTAAAGCTTCGTAGCTTTGGTACGTTACGAAAAATATCTTGTCATTGCCATTACATTGCAATGTTGTAAAAACAACAAACATAAGTCATTGTAAAAAATCAGTGAGACAGATAAAAAGGAAGACAAAAGTTTTGGGAAATGATAATTCTTCATGATGATAATCATAGTAAAGGAGATCATGTACATTAATTTGACAAATATTAAAATCAAAACCTTCAATATAGTAAACCACGGATTTATTGTTTAAACTAGTAATATACCTCTATGTTTAAACTATGTTTATTTTGAACTACATTTACTAAATATGAAAATGAACTTCTGCCTTGAGTTGCTGTTTCCATCCAAAAATCCAAACTTCATATAATCCATTAAAGGCAGAAACTCCGTAACGACACAGGCAGACACAAAGTCGTCGATTTCGACATGAGTTGGTAATATTATTAAAGTATCATATTTTTTAAAAGCCCTTAAAATCATTTCAGCTTCACCTGTAAAATAACAATTATGTAAAAGTTCCTCGAAATATATTTCCCATTCGGGAACACATTTTCCCCGTGTTGTTATCCAAAATAATTTTCTATTTTATTGCTCGCAATTTATAAGCATGAAGTATTCACGAAGGAGTATTTCCTCAAATCAATCTAAGCGTATACATAAAAACTTTATTTTTTTATGCAGACGAAATTATGTTTTATTGAAAGTAGCGCCCTTATAACATAACTAACACTATAATGAAACGATTCCTTCCCTGTCATTATTATTAATATTTACAATTAACTCGCTCCAACAAATTTCCATTGTGTCCGTCTCCTCAGCCAGCCGTGGTTTAGTTCGGCTTTCATTTCATTTTTTATGTAGTGGTATGGTGCAAAGGCAATCAAACTTTTTTCTTATTTATTTTTTTCTTCAAACTTTTTAAATAAAGGTTTACTTTGTGTCATGAAATATTTTATATTTTGTGAAGTAATAATCCCTTAACGAGCTCCGAGAGCCGAACTTCATAAAAAAAGAAACCCACTACTTTTTTATTATTTGTACACATAATTTGTCAGAGAGTAGCGAGCATAACTACTACTCACAAAAAAATCAAAAAACTTTAAACCTCCCATAACATCACATCAGTATTTTTTGGCAATTACGCAGCAAAAATTTGCAAATTTCATTGGACATTCCAATCCACACAGCCACAGTTTATTCTGTGCACGCTGCCGCCGCTGCCGTTGCTGCTTTAAGGGAAAAAATAACTTTCATGACATTACATGCTGATAAAGTTTTTTCTTCTTCGTCTTCTTTTCTTTTCATTCTTCTTTCTTTTCAACTTTTTTAAAGGGGAAAACTTTTTTGTGTATGAATAGAAGCATTGACACACGAACTTGGCCAAACAGTAAAAAATTTCAACATGGATGGCTGCGTCTATACTATGAGGAGTGGATGAAAAGAAAGGAAGAAAAAAAATAATGAAGAGAAGAAGTTTTTTTAGGAAGAAGCACGCAACAGAGCTCTGCTCGTTCGTGGGAGATGGAAGACCATGCAATACATGGACTATGGACTAACAGAAAAAAACACCATCATCGTCATCATCATGAACTACCACTACCATACCACCACATCTTCTCGTTTTTAGTGCTTCCTATAGTCGTGCATGCATGCATTGCATACTTTATATGATCGGCGCAATTCGAAATTGTACTTACAACTGTTGCCCGAAACATTCTATTTTTACTTGAGTTTTGTGTAATCACAATCACTATGCATATATATAATTCTCCTCAAAAAATATGTATATGAGGAAATAGAGTTTGTTTTCTGCTCAAGTGGCAGTACAAGATACTATGTATGGATAGATAAATCCTCTTTATTATCGTAATAAAATGTTATGCATCTTTTAAAATTATTTCGTAGAATTTTTTGTTTCACAAGTTTATTTTTTTCGCTAGATCATCCTTCTTATGAAATATTTTTTTTAGAAACCCCACGACCGCTATATGAATGCATTTAGTGGGCGGTGGGTGGTTTTGGCTTCGTTGCAGCTTCAGGAGGAAAAAATAGGAAAGTTTAAGATTTTTGCTTGATGAATTTAATGCAATACTAGTGCAATTGTACTTGTTATGTGTGTAAGCAGCGCTGCTCAGAAATTATTTATTTTTCTTTTGAGAAAATTCCAAAATCCGCAAGACATCACATCATCATCAATTACGCAAGCCTGAGTCAAGCTCCCCGCATTCATATTCACTCATTTTTCCTTTGATGATTCTGATGAAGACTGATTACTGCAGGCGCAGCAGCAAAATCAACCTCCGCACTTGATTAGGTCAACAAGGCAGGCAAATGCAATGCAGTTCTAGTAAAACGAAGGTGAATCTGAAAAATATCTTTAGGAAGCCAAACAATGAGGAAAAAGTTAGCAAAAATTTGTATTGTGCTGAGATTGAACAAAAGAGCGAGGTTTTTTCTCCTTCCTTTATTTTATCCAGCTAGAGACTTTGTTTGACAAAGGTAGAGAAAAATCAACTTGTCTGCCGTGCCATTCCATATAGCACACAATATATAGTATAGTGTTGTGTCTTGTCGTGTTGTTTCCTTCATGATATTTTCGGGAAGGAAAAAAATGTATGAAGTTGGAGTAGAAACAGGAAAGAAGAAGTGAACAAAAGACGAAGCCAAGACTCTGTATCCTCCTGCTGATATACCCACACACAAAAAAAAACTTTTACCAAGCCATGCCATGCCATACCAGTCTGCTTGCCTGCCTTCTTGCATTTTCCCCTGCATCCTTCTTGATAATAATAGGGAGAAACAGTTAGACAACAAAGAAATTTTTCAAGAGAATAGAAAACGATTTTTTCATTCAACTTTTCTTTCACAGGAATCTCAAGTGTATAAATACAAACAGCTCGCACAGTAGCACTGAGTAAATCGATATGCAAAAGGAAAGAATAGAAGAAATATTGGGCTAATGTAATGTATTACGACTACAATTTTACTTTCGGTAACATCACACAACGCAACAACATCAAAACTCTTAAATAAAATGGCAATTGAATTGAATCCATTGTTGCACTCTGGAACCTCAGGCACTGATCTGTTTTTGGACCAAGTGAGCTAACTGTTGCTCTGTGACTGCTCCGACATGTCACTCAAAATATGATGAGGACAATCAAAATCATAACACAATGAAAATCTCCAGCGAAAAAAATCACAAGATTTTTATTTTCGCCGAGATTGAGATTCTGACATACATCTTTCAAGTGTCAGATCAAGAAGAAAAAAATTGGTTCTTTTTACTGTAAGCCACGTAGGTACAATGTCAATTCGATGATCTATGTGACATGGAAGCTTAAAAAGGGTTGTTGATATTGTTGTGTGGAAGTAGTATTTGCTTCGTGTGATTTCTTATCGCAAAAAAATGTATATCACGGCTCATGATCTTTCAATTATTTTTCTCGGATAAAAATTGAGAAGCATAAAAATTGTAAGATTTTTTTCTAAAGTGCACTTGATACATTTTTATTTCTCCCTGACAAAGAGAACTTCCATTTGGCAGTGGTGTCACAGTACATGACCTGACCGTCAAGTAGGTGAGCACCGGGGAGAGGACCGTGGCAATAAACGAGAAATGAAATGGGAGCATAAAAATTGAACTGTATTTTATAACAATAATTCTCTTTGGTGCATACACAGATCACCTAGAGCCTAGCAAGCCGTAAAAGTTCTCCCGTTTCATATTGCTTCTTTTGCCTGTCAAATTCCTTTGTTCATGATTGGATGATGATGATGGAGTTGAGAATTAGGGTGAAAAATAAAATCTACAATGCAGAAGGACAGAGAGTAGGGTTCAAGCCTTTATGGTGCTTGCTTACCTAGGAATATATATGTATGCTGCAGGTAAAATGTGAAAAGGTGAGTTTGCGGAGTGGGATTAGTATTTATTTAGTTAGTCGCAGGGAAAAACTGAGAAGAGTGATATTTTTCTCAATGAAATGAATGAGCTCGACACATTCATAAATTGAAAGAGGAATTTGAGATGCCTCTCCGCTCCACTTTGAGAGACGAACTGGGAGCCGATCCGATGGATGGGAGATTACACAAGGGAAGAAAATAATGTGAGTCTTGGAGGAGTAAAAAATACTTAAAATTTTGGAATGGTCGGAAAATATATCCGCGGACGTCAGTCAAGCTGCTCCTGAGAGTGATTTAAATCGCTCTCGGAACGGTTGACTGAGCCCAAGCCAAGTAATGCACAAGTAAGTAATGTGCATAGGTACTATGTACATAGGTAGCGAAAAATCTAAGGCGTAAAAATGTATTTTTTTCCATGATCGGTCGGAAGAAGGACGGACCCATCCCAGGAGTTTCGTTTAGACTGGTAATCGCTAAAGCTCATCCCGACTACCGAAAGGTGAGATACATATATGAGAGGTGCTCTCTTCTGTTGGTTTTCGTTTTAGGTACCTGAAAAAATTTACGATACGATTTATGAAGAAATAAAAAAAGATTTTTGTTTTTTTTTCGGGAGCTTGGGTTGTTGTGATGTGATGATGTGCATGGACTGGTAAACTTCGTGAGAACGAAAATTCCCAAGGTGAGCTACCCATGTTCATTTATGTACCCTTGCTTCAGTGTTGCGATAAATATATGAAACTCATCGTAGGTACGTACCTACCTACATACATAGGTATTTAGTATTCTAGGGATCATGATCATGAATGATTTTAGTTTGAAGGGATGAAGGACGAAACAATAAGGGACGCAAACAGACTACCTGAAGCTGGGAAGAATAAGGGATTGGCAAAGTAAATAAATTGTTTTGACGGACATCATTTGATTTTTCGTAGTTAGTTTTACCCTCATATGGTTAGTTTTACAGGTAGATCTTAATGTTTATGTTGATAATTTGAATCAATTTCAATTAGAATGTAAAAAAACTCAAGAATTATTTTATTGGCTCGTCTTTGCAAAGTTAAATCTCCTTCGTGTTTCGTTTTGTATTTAGTGGTTTATGGATTTCAAAACTTATCGGAGACGGACAGTTATGCTAAGTTCAATAAAGATTCTTATCGAAAACTATAATTTCCTAAAGATTTTCAACCAAGAAAAAATATTGCCCGAATTTGAAGCTAAAACGCATATCAAAAATACAGCCAGCATGAATTGCTTACGACAGTAACTAACAAGAAGGTCTAGTTCATTTTGTCAATACAAATCCAAAGGTATTTTTCCCTTGTCAGCATACCTTCACTTCACCTCACCATCATCATTAGTTCGGGAGAACGTGAAATAGGGAGAAATACAAAAAGGGAAGAAACTCCTCTTTTTTCCGTAATGGTAGACGTTTTGGACCCTCTCGGACCTTCGGATCCGTTTTTGTTCGTTCTCACAGGCAATGCCAGGCAGGCTTGCTCCCTGCATAAATTTTCCTCTTGTGAGTTGTGTTGTGTACTGTAGTGTATGTGTGTGCACAGTGCACACCTAAGGGAACAGAAGAGGTTTCATGTGGATATAGTATCGTGTGGATGTATCGTATTCCCTGCCAAGTTAAGTATTTATTTAGCTAGTCCCAAAACAGTATCGACATTTTACGAGCGTATAATAACCTAACACAAATATATATGACATGGACATGGACCACGATCTGTGAAAGGTGCTTCAAAGTAAAAATGAAACTGAGAAGGTAAGCTCGAAGGACTAGAACAGTCCAAAATGTAGTATGTATCAAACATTTTGATGTGATGTGGATGTGGAGGATCTCACATTTTCTCTAATATTTCATTTTCTCTAAACACACAAAAGAATTTAATATTTTTTTATATTTTGAGAGAGGAGCTGCATCATTTTCATCATCCCGGACGGGCTAGCGTTCGAGACGACGAAGGAGAATGACAACGACAGCACGATGATCGTATTACATTTATTTAGCCATAGTCATGATGATGATTATATCTGCCATGCCAGCCTGTCGAAGTCTACGTTTTTTCTCTCCTCCGGACATTAATGAAGGATCTATTCAAAGATTTTCATTTTTCTTTTCTCAAGTCCTCCAGCAACAAATTATTATTATCATAATCATTATTATAAATCCCCCTCTCCTCCCCCTTTACGTTTTCTTTTTCATATTTGCCTCTTCAATTTTGTTTTGATATGATGGAAGTAATGAGGATGATATTATGCGATGATCAAGATCATGAGGAGAGGATACCTGCTTTGCTTTTATGTATGCATACATATATCTATTAGCTGGATAAACACAGATGGACAAAATATTTTCCTCTTTCCTCAAGGCCAATAACATAATGCGCTATTATTATGATGATGATACTTGTCTTTCCAGAGACTGTCTTTCCGCAAGCGAATGAAAATTTTATTAAAAAAAGGATTGCATTATAAATGGAAATGGGAGAGAGCTCTTGCCCATCCATCTGTGAGATGATATGAGTACTTCATAAGTGGAGAAGAAAAAAGAGTTTTTTAAGTGTTGTTGTGTTTACTCTTTTAAAAAATCTAGCTTCCAGGTTCCAGCATTGCCCCATAAGGGGAGAAAATATAAAGTGGGTTTGGTCGGTGATGATGATTTGGTTGTTTAAATTTTTTCATCAAATTCAACGTAAAGCAAATAAGTGAGTTTACCAGAATTTCGCCATATTCTTTTGAGATTGATTCAAATTCAGCGAAAAGAAATGAGCCCCAATTAACATGCTGGAATATGAACCTCAAAAAATTGAACAAAGGAAAATATTGTTATGATGCGATGTGTGGCATAGCACATGGAAAGAGTGTGAAACGCTAAGCCCAGCTTGCTAACCTCTGAGTTTTTTGTTTCGGTGAACTGAACTTTATTTTTTTATGTAACATTTCATACATCAAATGGCGATTTTCGCTGGTCGACATATAAAATGCGATTATAAAGGGGAGCACAATGTGACCTGCGACACTCGGTATGAAAGGGCGAGATCCGAGACAATAAAAGAAGCGGAAAAAAATGTTCCAGGTGTACAAAATGATGTGTACTTAATGTTGCCTCATCGAAAGGTAGTACACAAAGCAAAACTTAAATACCTTCATCTTTCCTTGCCATCCATGCCACGCTCATGTTAAGTTATGTGTGTTTTTTTCGACAACGACAACAATAAAAATCCGACTGCTGCTGCTGGGTGAGAAAAATAAAAAGGGAATGTGCACTCCTATAGAAAATCACAGTTCCCGAAATAAAGAGCGAGCGAGTGAGACAAGATGAAATAAATAAAAATGTGTGTTGTGTTGTATTCCGCTCATGAGAGTTTGTTGTGCAATACAAACGAATACGATCTCGAAAAAAATATCATGTACATACGTAGTAGTAGCATGGCCCGATCTTCCAGCTTCATATTTATTTTGAAATATATTTTTTTTCAACTTGAATGGATCCGAAACGCAATGTAATGCGAGGAAAGTTACACATTTTTAAAAGGTCGAGATTGGAGAGAGAGAGGAAGGAACGGGAATAAGAGAATAATAATGAAATACAGGGTATAAATTATTTCACAGGGGTAATTTCTTTCAATTCACATTATTCCGGTGGTCTAGCCTAGCCCAGGCCAGAACAACTGCATTTCATTACATATTTTTCTCCTCTCGCAGCTAAGCTACCTTCATTCTATCAGTGGAACATGAACTAAGGTATGTAAAATTCATAAGGAACGAGAATGAACGGGAGCGGCTCATGGAATTTTGGCCGTTTTTGTTGATCCGATCCTCAATCCTCATCATCATCATCCGCTCCCTCTTTATTTCTCTCCCTTGTGGCAGTAGTGGTTTCGTTTGGTTTGGTTTATTCAAGGAAAAAAAATTAATTTCGGATAGAGTCACTCAGAATGACATGACATGGTTGTAGCTTATGATGATGGATATAATCCTCGTTTTGATCGGAAACTTTCTAAAAATCCAAATTCACTAATTCCTAAAACCAGATTGGCTTTGATTTTTCCTAAAAAATGCTTCGACGAGATGATGAACGATGATTGGTAAAGCATATTATATGAATAATGAGTCCGGCTTGAAGTATGTTGGAGGCAAAGGAAGTACTCACTTTGGGCTAATCCGATCGTAAAAAATATCTCGTTGATCACATCAAACTAGTTTCATCAGCATCTGACGGAAGTGAGTCCGAGTTTTAGAGGAGCCGACATGAACTGAACTCATCATCATGATCATGATGATGAACAGAGAAACGCAATCCACTCCACTCCATCGTCCATGTACATGTAGTACAGTGGAGATTTTTTTGATCGATCATGCATCAGTTTCATGATCCTATGAAGAGGCCTGGCCTACTACTACTCCTCGTAAAACTGAATTGGCTTTGATATGATGGGTGCATGATGCGATATTGGTTTTAGAAGTTTTAATCAGATCTTTACTTGCCGGCAAAATTACAAAGGCATGCATGAGCACTTTCTGCACGAACATTTTTTGTAGAGTCGAGAACCTTGTTTTTCTAGAGGAGGTGGAAGGAATGAAGACGGAGTTGAGTTTTTTTGGAGACCGACATCGAAAGCGATTAATTCATGTAAGGTAAGCAGAAAAGTAAAATGTTTTTATTATTTGAATCGGTCGCTTGTTAAGCACTTTTCCCCTCAACCACAGAAGTTGAGTTGGAGATGGAACAGGAATAGGAACCTGGGCTAAGGTGTGGTCATACAAAAAAACGAGAGACGGAAAGAGAGATATGGATATATGGAGTGGATTATATTATTTTAGTAGTCATGCATGTACCTGTCCTGGCAAAACATCAGAAGAGTTAAGTTATGGCTTTTATTTGCTCACACCATGTGATTGCGATGCGATTGTCGATTGTGATTGCGACTGCAATAAACGAGTGACACGCAAAGCTTGTCATGATAGCCCAAAACTCTTCTCCCCTAAAAATGCGATGTAGTGTCCTGTCCTCCTCTAATTTTTTTCGCTAAAATTATGCACGAATTTCCATTTCAGTATCGCACGTCACGTCACGCATGCATCTGAAAAAAAATCTCGAAACATTTTGACAAAACATGTATCTTTCGCTAATCACGGAAATACACTCTCAAACTTGAACTGTGAGGATGAGGATTTTTTTCCTACGTACGTTGATTAGTTCGACAGCAATTCCAATCAGTGTGGTTTTATTCTGCATGGGTTGCGCTCATTCATTAAAACACGGAGGAGATTTCGTGTAGAATTTGAGTGGAGGAGAATGCGGATTGAGATTTATGTGACTGCAGAAGTTTGCTTGGTCCCATGATCACTCACATCGACATCGCAATTGTAATCATCGACATCGACATCATTATACGATCATCATCACCATCATCCTGCTTGATCGTGATGCGATGGATCATGGAAAGGAAGGAAGTTCCGCTTTGCCACCATCACATCAACATCAAAACGAACTCACTCGTTTTTTTCATGACATGACATGCAATACCATAATCCATTCCACTCATATTTTTTTACGTACAATACAGGTAGCAAGCACTTCAACTTGATAAGGCGACTTTTTGATTTGGTTGGAGGTGCACGAAAAATCCGTCTTCATTAATAATAAAAAACAATTTAGCTAATCTATCCTGCTTGATCGTGATGCGATGGATCATGGAAAGGAAGGAAGTTCCGCTTTGCCACCATCACATCAACATCAAAACGAACTCACTCGTTTTTTTTCATGACATGACATGCAATACCATAATCCATTCCACTCATATTTTTTTAGATATTTTTTTCATGTATCGAAATTCCTCTCGTGGTGTGGTGCAGTACGCAGTACGTTACAATACAGGTAGCAAGCACTTCAACTTGATAAGGCGACTTTTTGATTTGGTTGGAGGTGCACGAAAAATCCGTCTTCATTAATAATAAAAAACAATTTAGCTAATCATGAAATTTATTCCCTTCACTCACTCACTCACTCTCAGTGTTTTTCCGCTGTGACATTCTCGCACGCATTCGCATTCCCATATCGTATCCCATATCGTATCGTACCAGACCGGGTTGAAAATAGCTGAAGTATCTAATCACGCTCGTTTTCATTAAAAGAATAAAAAGCCACTTTTTTTGCTCACGGCAAGTGCAAGCTCCTGCTTTACCTTTACCGAATACTTTCGAGGTTGAATTTTGTGAGAAGAAAATATTTCTACCCTACTCACTCCGTCTATTGTTTCCTTCCGTTTTTCACAGGAACCAGAACGCTGGATCCATGAGAATCTGATTTTTTGCTTCATTACATATTACCGTGTACAGGAAAGGGACTTTACTCGATCATGAACATGATCATGATCATCATAAATGCAAAAAATATCCTTCGAGCTAATCATGGGAAAGGAAAAGGAGAAGCATTTTTTACTCGACTTTTTTACACGACACGAACTACTCCACTCCACTCCCACGTGCTTTTATCGAAATACCAAGAAAAAAATGCACAAGAGCCCAACTTTAGGAAATCAATAAAATGTCTGAGAGAATGCTCTCATATGTATGTATATAGCGTTCATTGATGTGACATTTCCGAACTGAATTTCACCATTTTTTGCGTATCTCATTTCATCTCTCCACGTAGCAGAGTAAGTAATTCAATCCTTACAGAATTAGCCAAGAGTGAAGCTAAAGGTCAAAAGATCGGAAAATCCATGCGAGTTACTCAGCCATGACATCCTGCTTCCTAAGTTTTATCTTCCAACATCTATCCCTCCATTTCACATCAGCTGCAAAATGTGGCAAAATATAAAAAAAATATTCATGTGTTTTCACTCATTCCTTCTCTTCTTCCTACAACGACATAATTCTCGAAGTTGAAGAGTGATAGCGATTAACTTTTACGCAATGGAAATATCATAAAAAAATATTATGAACTCTACTCAAGAAGACAAGATGATAGAAACTGCTCTCTTCCAATCTAGTAATATTCTCCAGAGCATTAGATCGAGGTAATATAGATCAAACACAAGCCCTGCCATGCCATGCCCCATTTCATGTTGACTGCCTCGGCTCTAGCTGACGACGACGACGTTACTAATGCATAATGTCAAATTGATGATGTGTCTTGACTTGACTGTATAGCTTCAACTACAACACAAATATCAATATTGTATTTTACGAAAACGACGGTGATGATGTGATCGTAGAGCATTAAGTTCATGATGAATATCATTATTTCAATGTAATGCAGCTTCAAGTTTCAGTGACTGCGCCCGCCCGCCCGCTTCCAATCCTTTTCCCCCTTTCCCTAAAAAAGCTGGATTTCAGCTCCAAGTTGGAGCTAGGGAAATGGGGAAAAATCCGGAGTTGAGTATGTATTGCTGTAAAAAAGCTGTGTAACCACTTATGAAATAGTGAGAAGATAATGGATTGCGGATATCAATCAGATGAGGATTACTGAAAATATCGGAGACGGGGAGAGAGCGGAGCCGAAGCTGAGAACTCATGCGAGCGAGAGAGAGAGGAAGGAGTGAATGAATGAAACGGGGTGAAAATTATCGATGTAACATTAAAACATCCACTACCATCCATCCCTTCATGTATCTAGCTGGCCTGGCACAACACAACATTAATTGAAAAACGATGCTGCTAGTGCTAAGCTAAGAAAAAGAGTGAATCGATGAACCCTTTTGTTTTTTCTCCTTTGGCGGATAAATCACGTCATAAAAATGAAAGTTACTAAAGAGCAACAAATATTTGCTTTAAAAAGTTTAAGAGTTTTTTTTTAAATCTTCGAAGAAAGTCATAAAAGGTGTGAAGTTGGCAATAAAGCTACAGAGTTTTACGATGCTAAACCTTCCATTCAATTTTTATGCTTTTGGAAATCGAATAGAAGGCAAAGGCTTATCCTTGGCTCGTATGATGCAACTAAGGTATAAGGAGTTACCATTTTAAACTTTACTTTTACCATGATCATTTCCTGGAGCAAAAAAAATGATCACCCGTGATATGATGCATTACACATTGCGCTATAATACTACATTTCTCTTTAAAAAAATATTTCTTGTTGATGGCGATGGTTGACTATTGACTGGGTTGACTGCTCGTCTTGTCTTGTGTACTTAACAGCTTAAAAGATAGATGATGGTCAATATAAGCATGAAAGCTTCCTCCTTCTTGATCCCATGCAGTGAAGTATTTTTTTCGACAATTTTTTTCTGAAAAATGATGGTCACATAATACATTACACACGTACATATACATACACAACAGCGAGAAAAAAGGGAGACACAAAAAATGAGACAGGTGAAGGCGGAGAGATAAAGTAACTTTCTGCTTGTTTGCCATTTACTTTTATGTCAGTCACTTTTTCCTAGCTAATGGGCAACTACATACACCTTTAGCTGGAATTGATGGTGATGCTGTCAAAAAAGGAGAAGAAGAGCCTTTACCTCTATTCCATACTACCTAGCTACCTAAACATGTATAAAAGCAAGGAAGAATAAAAACTTTTTTTTGACAAAATTAGCATCATTAGGTTAAAGCCTGTCATAAAACTTGAAACGTGTTATTTCAACCCTGAAGTCGTAATTCCACGAAAAAATAACCATACTTGAGCTGCTCACTTTAAAAGGGCTTTCGCGTTAGAGGTAGAGCGCTATGGATGGAGTAAAAAGGAGGAAGGAAAAGGGTAATAGTGAAGTTGGCTTGGCTTGAGTTTTTGCTGTTAATGAAGTGAGTGTGTGAAATTGCCGGTGAGGGAATTTGTTCATATCATCGCGTCAGCCTAGGTAATCATCATCTTGAAAAAAACGAAGTATCATTCTACGATACGATGACGGGGATGAGGAAGCATACAATTTTCCCATAAATAGTTTACGCTACCTGAGCTCTGTATAATTTGTATTCTCGACTTTTATATGTGCATTGGACCATTAACACAAGAAAATTTGTGAAATTATTATTGTAAACTCTTGGCATGTGACTTGACTTGAGTGTAATAAAAGTTTATTCTAATTTCCCAATAAAATTTCCATATTAATTTGAACTTTCCTGTTAATGAAGCGGAGAGTGTAAGTGAGAAACTGGAAGCCGCATGGTACCGTACTGTCGTAAATCTGTTTAGTGGGCTCAATATAATAATCCTCTTTCCAAATCATATCCTATCTCTTTTCTGAGGTAAAGTCTTATCTACCGAGGCAGGTTTATACTAATAATATTGCCATACCTTTCAACCGGACATGACATGATGTCCAATATTTTCCTTCGAGGGTCATCTACCGACCAACCAACCTTTAGCAAAAGCGTCGTAAAATCTCAAACGAAAATTACTTTATGAACCTTACTTCTTACCTTATTTCCACCTCATGTAATTCCCAAAGGAAAGAAGAAAACAAGGGGACACAAAGTGCAATCAAGTCCACCTTGATATTTTACCTGCTCGAGTTGGACTGTCAAATTTTGCCATTTTCACCCTGAATTGCTTTATTGCTTTACAATGCAATATAAATATATAGGTATACACCAATTACAATCCCATCTTTCCGTTCGATGTCCTTCGAATCTTGCCGAAAATTGACAATCAGCCAAGGCATGAAATCACTCTGACACAAATAAATAGGTAGACTCACAGTCTCTGGGGCAATTGGTGACACCGACACCTATCCGGTATCTCGTTTACCAAAAACTTCTAGAGGGTCAATGTCACTGTCAAGAAAAGCCACGAAAATATATGCTTATTTTCTGATCTTCCGTCAATAAGTCAGCCAGTCAGTCAAACTGGTACTTGGATTGTGCGAAAAGGAATACAACAAAGGGAATTTTTGTGCGATTTCTGTTCCACGCTATTCAAAGTCGAACAACAATTCAAAATCACAACACTCCTACTACTACTACTAACTCTTCTTTTTTATAATATGCAATAATAGCGGTGGTGGTGCATTTGATGCACTCATTCATTCTCCATTCAAGTCTTTTTTTTTTCTATGAAAAAAATTGTATTGAAAAGGATTTTTGAATGACCTAAACGTACATTATTATTACGTATAAAAAAGTCTACCTACATTTTACATCTCTATTGTATTGTTAAAAAAAACTGCAAATGCAGCGCGAGTGAACGAGTAAGAGCGACACACAATACAAGCCAAAGCCATACAATATATATGCCTTTTGATATTGATGTCTGTTCTTCTGTTAGAATAGAATTCGGCGAACTAGTGGAGTTATATTATTTTTCGAGAAGAAAAGATCGATGAGGTCTTTATAAAAAAGGATGGATACAAAAAAAGTATGAAGTACTAGTCCATAGTCCATATAGCGAAGAGCCGTATTATAATATGCAACGCAGACGGAGAAGAGAGCTCCGAGTTTGTATGGCATGGCAGTAGACAAGCAGGGTACGCAAAAAAAGACTTTCATTGTTCCATAACAATAACTGTGCGAATTTCGATTTCAGTTCTATTCAAGCATTGCAACTTGATTTCATTCAGCTGATCTTCAATAATAGGTTATGTAAGCAAAAGTGAAAAGGCATCATCTATCCTTTTCTTCGCAACAAAGCCCTGCTCAAGCATTGGATTGGGAATGCTTTACTGGCTTGGCTGAGTTGAATAATACACTCCTATTTTATGCATATCTGCAGACACACTTTCATTCAATGAATCAAAAATATGCGAGTTTTTTCTTCCTTTTGAGTACGCAACGCAATTCAAGAATTTGGGTTTATTTACTTTGAGAGTACATTTTCTCTTCAAGGAGCTTCGATTGAAATAGTAAACATCGATATATTTTCTTGGAGGGAGTGCCTTTCCTGATCGGGTGCATTGTCTGCGTGGGTGGGTGGTGGGGTGAAAGCATTTTCAATCTCCACTCTCTGGCTATGGTACCTTGGGAATAATTAAGCTTGCAAATCACTTTGTTTAATGGCAGTCTTGAGTTATCTGCAATGGCTTCATCGCACGTAAAATCAAATCAGCATTTCAATAGGAAGCCAAACGACACAGTTGATTTGGTCTTTTGAATTGACGTTGATGATGAAAGTGAATTTGATATTTGAATAACCGAATAAATGAATGAATGAACCGAACCAGACTGTGGCGGCGGCAGACAATCAACTCTTCAGTTTTGAGGAGTTGTTGCTGTTGCTGAGGTTTGGCTATATGGCCGTGGTGTGGTGACGGTAACTAACTAAGTCAGGAAGTTTTTTTAAAAAGGAAGCCAAACACAGCTAGTCAATCTGCAATATTGGCATAAATAGAGCTTAATTCCATCAAAAAGTTTATTATTGTTGTCTGTACTATGATTGTGAATGTCTGTGAGTGAGTGAATAAATGAATTGTGCACCTCACTTACTCCATCCGACCCACTCGACTCGACTCAAAGAATAAGTTCCTCTGAGGCTTTGACTTGTTTGTGATGTGATGATGATGGCGAAAACATAATTCATTGTTGTCGCTGCAGAATAAAGAGCAGGTTCCATTCAATTCAATTGAGTCGCATTGGAGATGATATGAAAATAATAAGT
The DNA here is from genome assembly GCA_027744415.1 of Seira ritae. NCBI lineage: Eukaryota > Metazoa > Arthropoda > Collembola > Entomobryomorpha > Entomobryidae > Seira > Seira ritae. Next base: position 8,509 of record JAHZNI010001358.1, on the reverse strand, counting down.
GCATTGCATATAAGGTAGAACTCGAAAATCTCGCATAATCTTTTTTATTGTGATTGTGACCAAGACCTAGGACAACACGAGACAAATTGAGAGAAGATGAGAGAGTCTATTGAATTCCCATTGAATTGAAATAAACTATTATCATTTCATGCTAAAAACATCAACAAACATCATCACATTCCCGGTACGCATTATTAGCACAGAAGAATAGCTCTATTGAAAAATGGCATCATCTCATCTTCTCTCCTCCTCACAGACACAAAACGTTATGCAAACAAGTAGTAAAGCAAAGGGTAGACTTTTCTAGGTAATCTAGAAGCAAACAAGGAAAAATTCATTTATCGGATCCATCATCATCATCCATCCTTTTTACGTGGAAAATTTTCTATACGGAAAATGAAAGGATTTTCTAATGATTCCCTCTATTAATCTTGTGAATGGCTATTATGTGACTTCATTTTATGCAATTCAATGTAACGTTGTGCACCTTTTCATTTCATTCATCCGTTGGAATTCTTAAAGTGCATATACATACCTACGAGAGGGAAATTGTTGTGTACAGGAAGAGCCATTATTTCCAGCCCATTATTCCACTTTTTTCTGAAGGGAATCAATGCACTCATTCTACTCTCCTTCTTTTGTGTGACTATCCAATCCACTTTTTAAGCTTATTCATATAGTCCACTAACAGAATGAAGTGCACTATTATTATATTATCACCATCATGTGTGGTATATGGCATCATCGTGGAATGTGTGTCATTATGTTAAATAGGAAAATAATAAAGCGGGAACAATGCCGGAGACAAAAAAACACAATTCAATTCAGGAATGCAAAGTGTTAGTGTTTTGGAATTGCTGTTTTCTGGTTCGCACAAAAGGAAAAAGGGTTAAGCCAAGTCAGATAGATAAAAAAATCATAAAGAGTGACCGTCATTCAAACGGATTATGTTGATGTAGGTAAGTGTAAGTGATATTTTGTAACAAAAAATTACCTCATTTTGTAGAAGTGAATGAACGTGAAATTTATAAAAAGAACATATTACTATATTTCCAAAGAGAACAAAACCAAACCAGACCAGGCAAAGCCACTGTCAGGGACGTGGATGAATGGGGTTAATAAAAAATGATACACCTAACAAATATTTCCCTGGCAAGGATATATTTATTGCAAGTTTTGTAGTAACCCACTCCCGCTGCCTACTTCCCACTTGACTTGATTCACAATTAGGATCTCTTTAATCTAGCTTTATTATACGCTTTTGTGTATTTTTGATATCAAAACGTGCGTAAATAATAGTAAGACCTGACTTTCCTTTCAATTCAAGAGGATGGATACACTGACTACTTACGGCTGCTGCACTCTCTCATTTCACTCCAACTTCCAACAATTCCTGTTTTTATCATAATCTGAGCAACAAAATGGGCCACTTTTTTGTAATATAAATCCTTCATAAAAAAGATGAACATACTATAATAGGAGTAATAATGTCCTCATTCATGCAATCCACCTCAACAAGACATAATTCTGATGAATGGCCCAGGCACTGCTTTTATTAAAATGGTAGATATGGTGAAAGAAAAGGGCACATTTTTAGAAAAGGAATCATCATAGTGGCGTGGCACAGTTCATGGGCATGCGAGCACGGTGGATGGTGACATTGCATTGGCAAATTAAAACACTTTCAGGGGATGTGTGACAGGACAACAGGAAGACGAAAAGTGTAATTCATGCATGCATGCCTGCATATTATACGACGATGCAACAGCAGGTCGTCGTTGTCGTTGTCCATTCCTTAATCTAATGGGGAGCGTGAATGTGGATTGAAGTTAGTTTTTTTCAAGACTATATTTTTTTATGAATGAGGTAAAGAGATGCTCTCCTTTCTTCCCGATTCAAAGAGATTTTTCTTTTATATCGAAAAAAAACTTGAAGCGAAAGCTCTTTGCATGGGTGGCCCTTTTGCTCTCCTCCGCGAGAGATCATGATCAACATGTGTCCTGGCCTTATGAAAAGACTAGGTCGCGTATCGTATCGTATTATAATGCACTTTTTTCAGGAGGAGGAGGAGGATGAGATGAAAGATGTGCAGCAGCAAGCAATAGCACCCTATTATGTCCAATAAGATTTTTTTGCTTCTTGATTCATTCATGACATTGTTCAGGGAGAATGATGATGATGGCTTTTGATGCCTTTTCAACTTCCTCTATTCAGCTTTAGAAAGTCACCGGTTGAAGATGGACATCAAGCAACCAAGCTAAAGTCAACCGCAATCCCTTTTCTAGGGAGGTATAGTAAGTAAGTTAAGTCGGTAGTTTAGATTGAATAAAAGCCAAACCATGCCAGCAGTTTTTCATATAAATGGAGTTTTTTTCAGAATTGAGTCAATTGAATACGATCTAAATTGAAACAAATTCGGATTCTTCTATTCAACTTCAATAGGAAAAAAATCTTTTCTTTGACATAAATTCCCCAAACCGCGTCGATTGGCTTTTGTGAAGGTTTTGGTTTTGGGATTATGATTATGAAGTGTAAGTGGTGACAGAATATTATGACGAGACACACGTTCTATTCTTATTGCACAGTGGTCTTCCGCCATTCGCTATCAGTGCAGTCCAGGGCGAATGCAGATCAAAAATTTATTATTTTTTCAGATCAAAAACAAAACTCCATGATGAGATGGGATGGGGTAGACAATATGATGTCCTCACTGCAACTTAAGCATCCATAAAATCTTAAAATCTACCAAAGCTTTTGCTTTATAAATAATATTTTAGAGTTTTGAAATTCTATGTGCCGGAAAAATTAAATTGAATTTTCCATACGTCAAAAAATAGTTTTAACGACGTCAACACTTCAAAAAATTAATTTTGTACAGAAAAATGCTTGAAAGCCGAGCTGTTTCATGTATATATTATACCCAAACCAGTATTATCGTTTCACAAAAATTGAGGTTTGCTTTCGTTAAAATGGCAGCTTGCTTTAACTTATCTTTCGAAGCCTAAGCGTAAAAAGTAAACGCATGAATGAAAATCATAATGGTGTGCTGTACCCATAGCCATGCTTATTTTATTGCTTCACATGCCGTACAAATGACAAGGCTAAGAAGTGAAGCCATTCTTTCTTTCTTACCAAAAAAAAGATGAAAGAAAGATGCAGTGATGGAGTAGGAGTAGGTATTCATGATTCGTGCCTGTTAAGAAGCATTTGAATGTAGAAGTTGAGATGTGAGTATTTGAATGAAAAGATGTACTGTACCAAGATGCAACGGCCATTGTAAAATTGGATCCCATTTTGTTGCAAGTGGATATTTATGGGAAACAAATGATGGATGACGGACGAATGGCTGCCCTGCATAAAAATTAGTATTTTGTCCCTTTGACTTTCGCTTCAATGGAGAAAATTCCTTACATGTCAAGACAGTCACGACAGTTGATGTGTTTATTTAACTTGAATTTTAAGTGTTATTTTGCAAAATATATCGCTCGATGCCCCACGCCATGCAACATGCAATAATTAATAATTATGAATTAAAATTGATGCGTTAATTAAGTATGCATGATATATGTGACTAATTAGTATTCCTCCTTCCCTTCACGCAACCATCCTCACGCACTTTTTACGCACACTTTTACCATTGACAATTGACCTAGAAAATTTTCACAATAAAACAATAATTTACTATCGCACATGTAATTTATTTCACGCACAACACGTACGCGTACGTATGATACAAGTACACCTGTTATCTGGAATAACAATTGAGTAAACTAATTGGAGAGTGAACGACCTATTACAAATGGAATAGAAAAGACAATGCAATTAAGTCGAGTTCATTTCATTTCCAATTCAATGTCATCGTGCTGCCTTCACCCACATACATATCCTACAAAAAGATATTTTGTTATTACCTATTATGAAAACAGACGACTTTTTTCTCTGTTCAATTCAAAGGGCTGTGTCCATGCCATGCCGGGATGGTGATGTTCCGTAACAGTAGCAAATACATTTTCATTATGCGTGAGCCCTCTGTTCTCTTCTTTTCAGAATTGTAATCATAATGAAATAATCACCTCAAAAGCAAAGGAGTAACAATACAACCTGACTTGGCCGCACAGTTACAATAATAACAAACGATGAATGCGGAGAGAACATGTATTTCCCATGTAAACTCTCACTTAATATTTTGAGACAGGATAAATATTAAATACAACAATAATAATAATAAAAGGCAACTCTTTCTATTATTTATCTCACATTTTATTATTCGGCGAGGTGAGATGATGTGATGATGATATAATAATAATCTGCCAACAAAAGCAAAATCCATTTTGCCATTATTACGATTTGCACAATGGAACAGACAAAGGAAGACCAGAAAGTGGGTATGTGCTTGCATGATTCTTCATATTTTATGCCTTATGGGAGTGCTAATGAAGATGAGTAAAGCAACAAAAACATCGTTTTTGGATAATTCAGGCTGCCCAGTTACAATTTGCTCTTCCGTTAAATCTCCTTACAATTTTAATCCGGACATTATTTCAAAATGACTATTTCTTGTCCTCATATGTTTTTACCATTTCCATTAAGTTTTACGCTACTGAGACTGAGATTGAGATAATGAATTTGTCGGTTAGTAGCACAATATTTATTTAGTTTTATTCAATTCTCAACAAACAAAGCCTTTTATTTATTATTTTCACCTCCACACACGCATCCCGGTTACCTTGTTCTGTTCACTTCTTATCGGTCAATTCAATTCATAATACATACCTACGTAATAACAAAAAGCCTGGAAAATAATGGCAAGGCAAGTAGCACAAAAAAGTGCGTTGTCTTCCAAAATGGAACGTGGCATAATAGAAAAACTCACGTTTTTTGTATCATTCATATTTATAACGATTATGATGATATGAATGGAATACAACAATGAAATGCAACAAGCATTGCATTGCACTTGCTTTACTTTAGTTTTGTTATTTAGTATCCATCCACATAAAAATGAAAAGGAAATGAAAGGAGAAATCTCGCGAACAAAAAGAGAAGTGCACCGGCGAAAATGCCTTTGTTGTTCTTTTCATATTTTCCATTGCCATTTTACTCACTTGAATAATGGTAGAAGAATCCATAAAGAATAGAAAATAGAAAGACGAGGAGATGATAATAATAATAATGATGATGCACTATACGCAATGCACCACAACAAAAGTATTCTGCTTGCCTGTTCCAGAATAAGTGGAACGAAATGTTTTTGTGAATGAAAAATAAAGAAAAGGAATTTTTTGACATCTTTTTAGCAAAAGGAATACATTTTTAAGTGATGTAATATCATTCCACTTGGCAAACGGGAATATAAAATAGCAAATGCCATGCTCAATGAGAGTAAACGTTCAAGTTTTTATGAATGAAATCGTAAAAAAATGAATGGGATAATAAGTGAAACGTAATGTGGGTATGTGAAAATTGATACTTGTGTGTGGTATTAAGATGTCCTCAGCAAAAGCATCAAGTTCAAGAAAATGAGTAAACAATGCCAATTTTGAAAATGAATGAACGCAACGTAAGACGCGTCATGTTCTAACGACGAATATCAGTTTACAAGGTAGTTTTTGTTTTTAAAATTCGACATCATCTTCAACTAGTCACAGTCACAACATATCTAACAGGATAATTGTTTTATTGTTTAGGCAGTTTGGAAATTCTGCAGATCTGCGACTTAAAATAGTAGTAATATTACAACGTAATTGGAATAAAACGACCTCATCAATTTTAGTAAACATAAAATTATACACAGTCATTGAACTTGTCCCTGCGATAAAGATTACCGTTTACTTTTAAAAAACGACCTTGACATTGTAAAACTTGAATAGAGTATTTGCACAAAAAGGCTTTTATTTTCACATTGAAAAAATATTTTTTTATTCTTCTATTCTTATTCCATTCTATTCATTTCAAGCCGTACCAGTATGCATCATATTCATATCACCGCCTGCACTTGTCATAAAGTCAAGCGATAATACCTTTGTAATAATAACACTTTGATTATCATGTCAATGGAGTTTTTTCATTTCCTTTAACAAAGTAAAAATGCACTTTTGGCAAAAGGATGCCTTGCTTTCATTGACAGAATTGAAATGACAACCATTATACCAATCATAATAGCCAGTGCTGAACCATGCAATTTTCCTTTTTTAGAATGCATTCATTTGAAACAGATTTGTTTTGATGAGCTAGAGGACAACAATGCAGTAAGTTTTTCAATTTTTTAATCATGGGGTTTCACTAATCCACTAGATGAGAGCTCCTTTTGTTTGCAGCTTTGAATTTACCGATGATGTGATATCATCATCATCATTGCATTGCATTCAACAGTCAAACCCACTTGTCTGTCTGTTATGCAACGAGATTGCAATTGATGAAATGAAAAAGGTGAAATGGATCGCAAATACCCTGAAAAATTGAATGCTATTTGCCATCTGTGTTGAATTTGAATTGATCCATTGTGCCGTGGTCATTGCTCTGACTCTGACCCCCAAAAAGGCGTTGATTCGTAAAAACTACAAAAAACATTCTTTTCACGATTTCCTCAAAATGGAAATGAATAATGATGAATACATCTTTTTTTATAACATGTGCCATGCATGTCGTTCCCTAACGCTTCTGGTTTGGCTTTCATTCATATGACACGACTAATAGAGTAAAAAAGAAGTCGCCTTGGTTCTGGTATGGCTTCAGTAAAATGAAATGACTGACTGACTGGCTAATTGAATAGTTTGTAGTTTTGTAAAGAACCTTTAAAAAATGAAGAGAATTACAATTTACGAGCTATCAACAATGTAATAGAATATCTGTAGAGAAGCTTGAGGCAGCTGTTGTTTGTCTATTTTGGTTTTGCATGAAATGCGTTGAATTGAATGGGACCATTGTTCCCGCAGGAATATTGTTATTATTATTGCCTTGTTTGTTGTAATAATGTAATGGCTCGTTTGCCAGATTGATCGATTTGTTGAGCTCTATTTATTTAAAAAAATGGAATGAATGATGCGACCACGCATTGATAACTCATTACAATAACAATGAATTGAATTAGTGTCAGCAACAGCAACAAGTTTTAAGCAAAAGTCTTAAAATGCAATTAAGAATTGTGGTTATGCCTTAATTAAAGTAGAAACAAAAGATTTGAATCAGCTTCTCATCATCTTTAGAATAATTTTTAAAAAGAAGATGCTCGAAAGCTGTGCAAAAAAGCACATCGTCACTCATCATTTTTTCTCTACAATCTCTAAAATATATGAAATCTGTACAGTCATGAATGTATTCATTCATTTAATTTCGCTTCTTCCCATCGTCAAAAATTCATGATATGATGACGATGACTGATCATCATCCATCCTCCTGTGGCTGGGTGAAACTGGAAAATCCGATTGACAGGAAAAATGATAAATTATCTTTTTTTAAGTGAATATATACTGCCCCAGCCTGATCTGGCTCGGGCTACTATGCAGCTATGGGATGCAGAAAATATGTACATTAGCAAAAATACGACTTTCTTTCAAACTGAAACTCATCGCTTTCTGCATTAGTACAAACCCTGGAAATAAACCAAACCAAGTCCAAGTGTTCATGTTCAGTGGTATCCGTATCCATCTTCTTCAGTAAGTCGTCAGCATCATCATCACTTGAATTTTTTTCAAGCTTTAAGCTCTTTTCATAAAGAAAGATGAGAAAGAAGGAGTAGTTGTAGTGGTGGTGGTAAGCTCAGAAAAGGATTTGCCTGACATGAATTTTACATTGAATGAATGATGTGTTTTTTCTGCAAGTTTTGAATTAATCATTAATTCGAGCGAGACGCGGAGTGTCAGTTGAGTTGAGTCGAAAAGAGAGTGAGGAAGAGAGAGAATTTCATAAATAAAAAAATATTCAGTTCACACAAGGAAAAAAATGAAAATGGGATGGCGATGATGTGGTCTAGTCTGATGTGATGTTCAGATGAAATCTCGAAACACGACACGACTTCTTCGACATGGTACGCTTTCTCCAAATGAATTATTCCTCTTCATCGTCAGTTTTCTTTCGAGAACTTTTTTCAATCATTTTCCCCACACCGAGGACGAGAAAGTAAGGGTTGGAATGTATTGGAAATGGTCACCCGATTACGATTTCGTTCCCGTCGTCATCGACATCTTCCTTGAAATTGAAATGAGTGGATTGGACTGGACTCCACTCTGCTCACGTATATGAGCTTGCGGGCTACAATCTACAATCTCAATAAATGAGAGAGGATTGAAGGGTGGATTGTGGATTCTCAGATATTTTCTCGGAGTAAATAAATAAAAATGTCCAAGTCCGAGTGTGGATGGATTGGAATTCCCAAATCGTTTTCTGATCGGTCAGCCATGGCTTAAGCCAAGCTACTACTGCTTACATATATCTACACATTTCCAATTCCGATCCCTTTTTACCCCGGTCTACTTGCTGTGGTCTGCCCTGGTATTTACACACTCGTTTT
>JAHZNI010001357.1:0-10770 GCA_027744415.1 Seira ritae | reverse complement strand
AACTTAATTCTTGAAAAGAATTCTTATCTATTTCATTTAATATAAGAGTTTTTTGTCCATCCTTTTTCCAGCTCTTTTCCAGATAATTTTCTTTAGCGAAAAAATGGAACTTCTGCTCTTCATTCTCATTCCATCTTGACACGTTCTCGTTTTTCTTGAACTTGATACTACAAACATTCACCAAGCTATAATTATGTCAGCACCCCCATATTTATTGCCAGCATTATTAACCTCCGCAAAAAAGTATCATTTTTGTACATTCAGTGTAAAGTGTCAGTGTAAAGGTTTCCCATTTCGTATGCTTCGTACATATTATATGCACGTATCCCATTCATTTGAATTTAAAGTTTGAATCAAAGGAAAAGTAAAAGTGTTTTCTGGTCAAGAGTTTAAGAAAATAGACATTTCATGTGATATTTTTTATCTCGTTAGTGTAATGTACCCGTTCCTATCCAACTTTTCTATGCATGACTTCTCCCGACACGAAAGTTCTCAATCTCAAGTCGGTGGACACGGCTAAAATAAAAATTCCCAGAGCGTCAGTCTGTGTTTCGTATTTTTCCCATTAGCATGATATACCATACCCCTTTATAAGAATCTCCCACGTTGACACATTAAATTAAAAGGAAAAAGAAAATCCTGCCAAGTCATTCTATGTCCTGGCTTGACTTGGCTTTGTCCATGATACGAAATGAGCGAAATGTTTTATTTCATTTCAAAAGGAAAAAAGTCAAGCCCAGCCCAACTCAACTTCTGAAGAAAAACCTTCTTCTTGACAACTAACTCTGAAAATTGTAATAATGATATGAATCTTTAGAAGAAATAGAGCTGCGGGAATGAGGGGGAGAGGGAGAGAGAAATGAGAAATAAATAAAATTGATTCAAAGAGCAGCAGCATTATTATTACTATTACATTATCATACCAGCATCATCATCATGATTATCGGTATCAGAATGACTTTGTCAGAAAAAAGAGTTGTGGGCTAAAAAAATGAAAAGAAATTGAAAATACGAATACGAATGCCATTGCCATACCTCTGCCCTGACTACCTATTTTACTATTACGCTTCTTACCTTCTCCTCGTTACTCATTCATGCATGCGTCCATATTTCCATGCTGGCCCTGTTCTGGTATCAAAATCAGAGGTAAAAATGTGAGATGTTTGTCAAGATAGTATTGACTCTCAATTGAATTGGGAGAAGAAAACTTATTTTTTTCGTAAACTTTTCTTTTCAATTCACCATGATTTTTTTATTATTACGGAAGGAAGGTAAAAGTTGTGGTGGTGGTAGTGCGGTATTGGTGATGTAATTGACTTGGAAATGTATATAGCGTCTCACTCACTCAGATTCAAGTGCGGAAGGTACATAAGTTGTGTTTACGTAGAACCGAGTCGATTTTCCTGGGAATATATTTTTTCCATTTCCCATTCTTCAATAAATGTATCACGTGAATCATAAATGAATTTTATGCCATTCCTCTCCTAACTCCTTTATTGGTTTGAAAGCATCCAAGAAAAAAGATCTTTGTTTCTTTTGTTGTTGTGCTTAACAGGAATGGTAAAAAATAGGTATGTAAGATTGCGCCTAATGGAAAACTGTCAGCAGCGAAGAAGGAATGAATGCGAATCGAATAGAGCGCAATCATGATCATGATCATGACGTTGTGGAAATCATTGATCATTCTTTTTAATTCAGATGTCATTTTGGGCATGCAGAAGTATTATCAGATCACGTAAGAAGTGAAGTAAAGGTAGGTAGTAGGGAGTAGGGAAGATTTTTTTTGTACAGGTCCTTTATTTAGGCCAAACCCACGCAATGCGGTACAAGGTGACTGAAAATAAAGACGTCAAGTTTCAAACATTATGTAATATGTACCTACAATAACACTCACTGCGTAATACTGCGTACATAATATTCTACTTCATCTTCTACAATCGTATTTATTATTATGGAATGATATAACTCAATAACATTTAAGTCTAAGTCACGGTTAAGATATGACACGATAGGACCACAAGAAAAATACACAGGCTTTTAGCACGTCGTTATGTTGAAGGTTTAAGAAGGTGATGATGATGAAATAATGACGATGTATTGTTATTGTTGGGGTCTTCTCATCTTGGCCTTTCTTGTCAGTTGTGGAAAGCGAAGATTAATTTCAGTTAAAACATTAGACTTACTTTTAAATCTTTTAAAATTACTTAATATAAACTTAATATAATCATTTAAGGCTAAATACTATTGCTTATAATTATAAATCTATAAAATCTTTATGATCTCAACTTTCGAAATGTTTTCCTAACCAAATTAGGGAAGCGTACTTAATTAGATTTTTGACAAATGCCCTACGTCTTTCAACGAGGGTTTAAATACCAGCCAGCAGTAGAATCACCAGCACGAGCACAATTCATTTCGTGAGGTGACAATGATGATCCAGATCCAGTGGAGAAGCTAGTTCCTGAGAAATTCGATGCTGGACGAATAACGAAGTCGTTATCGCTACTGCTGGAGGCGCGTGGAAGAAGCATTGGTGGATTAGCGTTGCCAACCTGAGCAGTACTAGGTCCTTGAGGACAGAACGTTATTTGTTGACGCTGAGTTGGATGGTAAGGGCATCCGGATTCCTGTACCTGGTGCCCAAAGGAAGACTCTGGCGGAGGAACGACAAAGACAATACGTTGTTGTTGTCCAGCCAATCCCGAAGTATCCAAATTGAGACGGATGTTAGTCGCTCCTCTGAAAATGAAAACAATTATATTATAGATCATGAATATCTATTACACCAATACCGCAACACAATATTCCATTTTCCACGAATGTACATTTTTACGATTTCTTTTGCAAAAACCAAAATTACTCTCCAAAGACTAACCTCGGGTGATAACCATGGTTAAGGCATCCTTGGTCTGAGCTAGGGAACATCTGATGGAGACAGTTAGAGGCATTACGATTATTACTCATCTCCATAACACTGTCTTGCTGGTATCCAGTCCCAGTGGGGTACGGGTTTTCTGGAGGAGGAGGATGCGAGGCTGACCCAACATAGAAATTGAAGCTGGCGTTCGTGTTGTTGGCGAAATACAAGTTCTGCAAATCTCGGGGTTGATTACCGCTGAATCCCATGTTATTTTGGTTAGGGTTGTTGTAATTGAAGTGTCCGTGACTCATTTTGCTTAATTTTTGTGGATCAAAAAGTAACTATGCTTATCATAAATCAATTTCCGAAACAACGATACTTTAAAAACTACTTCCTTTTGCAACACAATAAGATTGTAATCACAACGCAACGAATAAGCGAATGATTGGATTTTTAATTTTGAATTTTAACAAGAATAATTGACTATAGCAGAATCTTACTTAAAGCACACTACTTATTTCACAAAAACTCTTCTGCAATCATAGTTTAGTTTATTAAATATCATTTAATATAGTGATGGAAAGCAAACACAGTAGCAGTAGCACAGGCAAACGAGAAAACAAAATGGCGGAGAAATGATTAAGTACATACATGGACCAGACCAGACAAACTAGTACTTGGTATGTAGTACCGGCGATACCGATGTCTCATGTTATGTTGGAAAAAATTAGTTATTTTAGGTACTTCATACTAAAGCTTCCTTTTTCCAGTGGACAGACGCAAAAATCAAAACCACCAGTCATATCATCGCCAGTCCTTCGCCTAGGTTTGCTTCATCAAGAGACATAACAAAAAGGCGCATGCGCGTTGCCTTTTCTTACTTACCTTTGCTTTTTGCTCGGAAGCTCAGCTTTGCTTTTCGTTTGCCGCACGCTGCGCTTGCGCGTTGTAGACCTCTACTACCACTTGACCATTACTTATCATAGGATGTTTAAAGGAAGAGAAATGGATTGAATTCATCAGTCATCATCCCATGTCTGCATGTCCGTTGGTACATACATTTAATTTTCATGGATTCTATTTTCTATTTCATGAATAGGTATTATGTATTACTTACTGCACTCCGTAGTAGGTCTCATAATCCATCTATGTACTCGTTTCTAATTCCAGGGCAGGGCTTGAAAAAGCAGACGTCATTCAATGCATAAAAATTCTAAAGTGTACAAGTGAGAAACAGAATAATATTCATTTGTTTCGTTAAATTCAAAAATCAAACAAAATTGACTTTCATTTCATACTTAGATTTAGACATACATTTTCAAGAATTCTTCCGTCCATTTAGTTAGAGCATTTCCCATGGTTGATTTGCGGCTTCTTTTTTTGGTGGTGTGGTTTTAAGGTTGCAGGCACACATGCCACACTGACTTTTCTCTTGCAAATTTATGCAGCGCCCTTGTTGCCATTAAATTTTCCCTGCATTTCAAATCGTTTTTGGCAAGATTTTCATCTTGAGATACGAGCTAACAAGCAAAAGCGCAAAATGCAGAATTTGTCTGTTTTGTAGTGATAACCAAAGTCCACTTAAGGACCTTTATTTCTATAAAAAACCACGAAAGCGGCATGACGCGAAAAATTCTTTTTTTCGTACAATTTTCTAATGCGCACCAAAAAATACTCTTGTGTCTCTTTAGACGTGTTACTAATGTGATGCAATGCGGTCAGCACAAAAATCTCTGATCATTTTCTAGCCTTCAGCCACATCCATATCAGAAGAGGAATCACAATCATGCATAATGATTATGACTTTTTTTGCATGAGGTTCCTGAACTTATTATTAATGGCCATAGGCAAATATTATTATGAAGAGCATGTGCGTATATTCAAATATATTCATACTCTTTAAGATTTTTCCTTTATAAAGTTACTTTATTTAGAGAAGCTTTTGGCTCGTGATTCGTTTGTTTGCTCATTACGAGAAATTGTCATTTTTACAGCTACATATCTGTAGTCTCACATTTCATCGTGCGAAATACCCCCAGTCGAGAGGTCACATACATAAACGAATGGACAATATATTTATAAGTGCGATGCATTTTGCCTTAGTCTTAGTCCATATTTCTTGTTTGCCATTTTGCACGATACGATTGTGATTGTGATCATTATTGCGAAACCAAAACCATTTTTTTGAGCTGAGGATTTATCAAAGGAGAATCTTAAGTGGAGGTAAATATAAAAAAAGTATTTTCTTTCAGGCTCCTCGACACCTCAAGCATTCAAGAGGAGGGAGGGAGAGTATTACTTTCAGTATCATATTTTTTCCATCGTGCAATGCGCTGCGCTGTCTGTCCTGTCGTTGTAGATTTTCTCGGAATTGTGATTTTGATTTTCGACGAACTGATCTGGGCGCGTTTCTCTAGTTATGTTTGTTATAACTATGACGATAGTCTTTTCTTCATTCTTCCCTTCCTGAGCCATTCTTTTCTGCTCGTGTCAAGTAGTCCTGTTACCTCTCTAGAGTTATGGGAGCTTAGACTAATAACTAATTCGTTTTTCCATTTTTGGCTTGGTCTTTTTTGATGTGTGATCAGTGATCAGTGTGATGTGAATGTGATGCAACGTAGCAGCTAAAATAAGCTGTGATGACGATGAAGATTTGATACGCGGTCTCGTCTATTGCACTTGTCATCATAAAAATGGTGCAAAAACAATACCCTTAAATGATGTTGTTGGTGATGATGATGATGAATGTCTATTTGCAAATTCAATTTGCACTAGAAGAGAAGGGAGAGAATGTGCTACCCGCATTATTTTATTTTACAGATGCTGGGGAGTGAGTAAATAAACAAAGCAGATCGGGAGCAGACTGAGAAAGTATGTGGAGGAGTGTTTGCGATTCTGATTTGTATTTTGTATCTGATTTTGTGTGTGTACATATCGGGATAAAAAAATGCGAAATCGAATCAAGTTGTGAACAAAGAAACTCGAGCTGACAATCACTTCTTCAGAAAGAAACTGTAAATCTTTGCCGATGATATGAAGCTCGTTGTTTTCCCCGAGAATTAGAGTCGCTCAGTCAGTGTAGGGAATACAAAGAAGAGATCAGAAGAGTGATCAACAGTAACAGCAAAAGAGGCTTCAAGATTTGAGGAATATCACATATCAAATCAGGTCCTCTTGTCTTGCTCTCTCATTATTACTCCTTTTTTACGCATGAATAAAACATCAGAAACAACGGAATAATTTTCATACTCAAACATAAACATTATAAACATTTAGCCATTTATTTTGCCGTGCAAAATATTTTGCTTTGCTCAAATCATACCCTTCTTTCCTTTAGCAAAAAAAATCAAAAGGAAAGGTTAGGAACCATTCATAAAGTGCGTAACGATAAAAATGTCATTCCGAGACTATCTCCTTCGCAACGCATTTTGTCATTTACCAACATGCATCTGGAATGTCAAGTTTTGGCAGGCCCCCTCGCCCAGCGTTACATACTTTATGAATGATCCCTTAGCAATGAATTAAATTAGCATATCTTAGGCACGCAACTCTTTGTTCATTCATGATGATCGCATTAGTGATCTTCTCTGGTAATAATTCATTTTCCTTTCCATGAACATGAAGCATCACTGACATACAAGTGAAAGATTATAACGGTCTGGTTCACTTGCATTTGCTTAAATCAAGTCGTGCTAATAGATGTTAAAGCGGCTCCGTTAGAAAATATGAAGAGTTGTTTTCAAGAGAGGATACAGATACAATTTCTTAAGTTTTATTCAAATAATCTTCCGCGATATGATCTTAGCTAGCAACGGTTGCCAGTTGCCGTACTAATTTTTTACTCGATAAAAACACTTGCTCTGTCCGCATCCACAAGGTGTGTCCAATTTTGTCCAAAAAGTTAAATCAACGATTTGCACATGAATTTAATGTATGTGTATTATGTCCACCAGAATAATGCTTAAAATTTTGACAGGAGCTGTCATGTTACAATTTACAATTTGTGATACAAATTTTATGCGCAACCTTACCTACCTGAACACTAAACACATGTAGAAAAAGATTCATGACAATGAAATCAAATATAAAATTCTGCTTATTGTGCATGCATAATACATAATAATAAATATCTTTATTATTTCTTCACTGTCACCATTTTTTCTATCTTTATCTCTGCAAAGAAATGACAAAAAGTTGACCTAGATCTAGAAACCACTTTCAATTGAAATAGTAATTTATCGTGATACCCCTAGCCTATAGCTATGACAAAATGTAAAAAATAGGCTTGTAAGGAACCATCCCATTGTTATTCATATGCATAGATGAGTGGAGAGAATTCTCCATTAACCGAATCGAATCTGATGTTGTCAAATAAAGGAATTATAAATGAGACCCGTGCTCGTGCTGTAGTGAGAAATGATGCCACGTTCTTTTCATGAGCAGCGATTCGGAACAAAATGCAAAATGAGGAATTAGCGTTGCACCCCCACCCTTAATTTATTATTTAGCCTCATTTCAGCACCTATATTTCTCTCCTGATATTATTTTCCCCTCTCTTGTCTAGTTCAGACCAGACCCTCTGAGAAAAATCTAATGTAACGAGAAATCAAGAGATATTTTATGATGACTGCTAAAAAAGCATGATAGTAAGTGTGTACTGTGCTCTCCTTCAGCTTCAGCCTACATTCCAAAACATAAGCCAAATGTGTATTTTTTTGCAGAAACGTGCTTTCAAAAGAAACTTTTGACATCGGCTGGCTGGGTCTTGGTACAATGTGTTAGGTTGAAGATCAGAATTAGTAATGCTTTTCAAAGTTTCTTTTTTTATGGGATACGTGTTGCACGCGAAAAAAAACAGCATTGCAAGATTGAAACTAGTAACTAAATAGTAGACCTCCCCTCTGTTCTTCTCGGACTTCTGCTGATAAAAAATTGATAACGGATGTTTGATTGCCTATATTGTCAAATAAAATTGTGATAGGAAACAAGAAGTTCTTATCTATGGTAGCCACTTTACTCGATTTTTCTCATCTTATTCTCATTGAGATTCAACAGGAAGATAATGTGTCAAAGGCTAATAAAATTTTATGCATGCATGCTTGCATCTAACTGTATATTTTCCGAAAATCAAACAATGCCTCTTTCAATCTAATCTTGGTTCATTCTTTCCTTCCCTCAACCCCAACCCCCAAAATCCATATTAAATTGAATAGGTACATATATCCATTCATCTTTGGTCTTTGGCACGGCATGATTCATATAGTCCTGATCTCCTGACTATTATTAAGTAAACTGCACGTTATTAATTCTCCCGTAAACTATTAACTGTCATCATGCGGTTCCTTTGATATTATTTTTTTTACTTTATACTCAATCCAACCAAAACAAATTGCAAGGACCAGGGCCGAACTCATTTCATTACTATGTCTGCTTGTCAAGGAGATTTTATAGGTTTCCTTTGACATTTATGACTCGACAGAGACATTCCCTAAAAGAGATTTCATATCGCCAGAGAGAAAGAGAGAGAACTTGTATGTGCTTCTAGACCTAGACCAGAGAGAGGAAGAATGTTCAATATAAATCAAATCAGATAGGGCAAACTTGACTGCACTACACTACATAGAACACAACCTCTTAAAAACTTACAACAACTCTTCTAGTCTCAACGACTCAAGTCTCAACTCAACTCCTTTCAATTCTATTTGCTTTTACATTTATGAAAATCCCCGTCTTTCTTTGAAGCCATAGAGCTGTAGCTGTAGAAGAAGTGGTGAAGTGAAGCCAATATGCTCAGGGAAAGCTCATTTAAAATTCCATTCGTTTGAAGTATGTAACACACTTGTCATTAGTTTAGACTCTTCTCTCTTATTTTGTTGAGTCATTTGAATTTGCATGTGGAAAGACCAGCACCAACGTCAAGCATAGCATAACAACATTTGCCGATAGAGCAGCATGGCAAAGAAGCAAGAGCTAATTTAATTTGTGCCTTTATCATCACCCAGAAAATGCACTTCCTCTGATAATTGCATGAGCACACACCTTCCCTTCTTGACTTGGCAATGTCATGTCGTCGTCGTCGGCTTTTGTCTTTAGCCAAAGTTATCTGGGCTGGTCTGACTTAACAGAAGTAAAAAATAACTATGGCTTACTTAGGTACAGGGACGTCACCCTTAAAATGCATTGTTTCCGTTTTATAAGCCATCATTATAAGATTGCAAAATNGAAGTAAAAAATAACTATGGCTTACTTAGGTACAGGGACGTCACCCTTAAAATGCATTGTTTCCGTTTTATAAGCCATCATTATAAGATTGCAAAATAAGCAGCAGCAGGAGCAGGTACATATTTTTTTGATAATTTCATTTACATACCTACATAACACAATAGCATGCAAAACCAGAACCAGTCTCATCATCCGGAGCATTACACCTATTTTTTCAAGTTTAGTTTGCAGAATAGAATGACTCCATCTTCTTCTCATCATCATCAATAGGCTTTTAACGAGATATCTTCAGACATGAGATGCGTGAATTTCATAAATGAACTTATTAAAGCATACATGCATGCTACAAACTAGCACTTAAACATGTTGTTTGATCATGTCTCTAACGAACAATGTGCTAACAATTTTCGCATTATTATTTCCCTGCTCATCTTCATCTTCGTTTTTAAGACAATCGTTCTCAGTTTGTCCTATTCCTGAAGGGCAATAACAGTATCAGGCATCAGGCAGGTATTTTCCCTGCCTCCTCTACTCATGCGTTTGATTCTCTCCTGGGATTAAAGACTCTTCTTTAATAGCATTCGACATCCTCAATCCTCACCCTCTCTCAGGTCCTGGTCCTGAGAGAGAAAAAATTCATCCATAGGAATAGGAATAGCACCACTTACTTACTTTACTTTGAAGAAAAAAATCATTGTAATTTTGTCGACGTTGCTAAAAAAATACATCTATCTCATTGAGCTTTCTACAGCACAGAACAGAGAGGAAATGGCCTTTTCGCTGACGAGCATTTTCCCTACCTTAACATCGATCTAATCTTCCGAAATAGTGGTAGGAGTAGAAGTAGTAGTGGTGCTTTGGGATTGCATTAGAGAACATTTATTGAAAAGTCCATCCATTCCATTAGTATTAGTACACTATTGAAAGCCTTTTAGGCTATATTACAATGTCACCCTATAAAAGTTCAATTCTACCCGAGCCCGAGCTAATCCAATCCAATCCAATCCAATCCACTAAAGAGCTAATTGTTAAATCGCTGCTAAGATACAAACAACTTTCCTTGATTGCGAGTCGCGATTGTGAATGAGCCTTTGACATCTGCTATCTGCTACAGAGGATATTATAGGAGAACTGAATGGATCTTTTGAAATTACAGCATCATCCTCATCATCATCACGGAGTGACATTGACAGGCGAGATTTGCTCTGACTTGACTGAGAAACACCTGCACAGAAAAAATATATACTCTATTGCTATTGCTACTTTACACATTTTTGGGAGTTTAGTTGTGTTTGTGCGTTGCACTGCAAAGCATTTTATATTTTTTCTGCTCCGGGAAATAATGTTCGTGAGAGGAGGAGTGAGTTAAGTATTCAACAACAGGAAGTTCTTGTTCAAATGATCACTTCATGTCATGTCATGTAGTAATCACAACAACTAACTAACACGACCACAGAATTAAAAGCCCTTAAAAACAGCTAGAGCCAGGATACCATGTATATATGTATACAGTTTGTTTGCAATTTTACACTTGACATTTTTCAAAAAAAAATGAAGTTCATACCAAATACCAACCAGCCCACCCTCTTCTTCAGTTTTGATCGAATATGGTGATATAATGCAACAATAATGTTAGTAATTTGCACACCACAGGAGTTCTTTCCTTTGTGCGTTGCATTGTACAATTT
>JAHZNI010001356.1:0-17487 GCA_027744415.1 Seira ritae | reverse complement strand
GAGAAAGGGAATCAATGATAAGGAAGAAATACAAGACAAGCTGGGGAAATGTAAGACAAACTCTTGATCAGAGTAGGTACTAGGTACATC
This sequence comes from Seira ritae, assembly GCA_027744415.1. NCBI lineage: Eukaryota > Metazoa > Arthropoda > Collembola > Entomobryomorpha > Entomobryidae > Seira > Seira ritae. The sequence goes on along the minus strand of JAHZNI010001356.1, from coordinate 17,397 downwards.
TAATCCAAAAATAAGGTATGTATATTCAAGTTTCCGGATGAGATGAAACTCCTCTTCTTTTACTTTCAAAACTCTTTCTCAAGTTGAAACAATACGTTAAAGGGCAGAGCTACAGGGAAATAATAAGCAAGTTTCAATAGACGTCATCACATTTACAAGAGTAAAGATGTTCCCAGTTCCCCCATTAAACTGGCCAGACTTGCTTACGAGCATGTCCGGAATAAAACTACTCCAGCTTTCAAATCAGATGAAAATTGTTTAAATGTGTTTGGGAAAGAAATGGAATACTAAAAGCTTTGTATCGTCCAGTCCAGTCCAGTCCAGTTGTCCTCGTTAAGGGAAGTTGAGGAAACTAGATAGCTCCAATTTATCACATAACTTTGTTATCATGTGACCAGAATATTTTATTGACCTCTATGTCTGTGACGTTGTATTGACGGGACTAGCAAATTTCCTTTCCAACCAGGAAGTAAACTTGATTTTATTAGGGTAATCGATAGCTTGGAATTCATCAACCTGTTTATTTATTACGAAACTTACTTTGATAAAACCACAACTTATTTAGGCCGAAGAAATTACGGAGCAAAGTCTAAAAATACCCTCTATTAACCAAATCTGTTTTTCCCTTTCATAAAGTTTACAGGGTTCAATGTTCATCGTCTGTCTGATTTTCCAGCAACTAAAGTTCAAGAAAGTAATTCGAAATTTTTAAACCAGTAGTGTATATAAACCTTTTTAGCGTTTTTCTCCAGAAACGACTCCGTCAAAACAAATATAATCTCGTAAAAGGCAATGTCATGAAAGTAATTTGATTTTTGCCACCCTCTCTTTCTTACAGGAAAACGGAAGCAGAGATGAAGTGTGTCATCAGATTTCGTAAAGTGTTTCATAATTCACAAGTGTGACATGACAAGATTAAAGCGGACACACAAGCAATTCCTTGCTATATCTGAAATGACTTTTTATCAAGTTAAGATGATTTATAGTACATGTTCTAATATTTTTTTTAAATGGGAAAGTTCTATAAGCAGAACTCTTATCAGAAGGTCAAAGCACACTGTCTTCTCTTGTCAGCGTGGTAAAGTTTTAAGACGATACAATAAATAGATACTCAATTAATGACGTTGATATTACAATTGTGGATAACTTTACTTCAGAATTAAGCTACCGTGAAGTCACATATCTCTTTTTAAATTGTCACTTTTACATCATAAAAGTAAATGTCAGACTAGCAAAACAGCAAAATGTTCATTGACCAACCGAAACATGTTGAAATTCAATAAGAACATGAGACAACCGCCATGCATGGTCCTGGTTAACTTAAGCTTTTGTTAAAACGAATGTACTGCGTTACAAAGACAACAATTTGGGTTAAGCAGTACGGGTAAGCCGATTCCAGCGTTTTTTAGAAATAAAAACGACCGTTTCTGGTTTCTGACGAGATTTTCCTGTTGAAACAGAAGCTAACAAGGCTCTGGAGAAGCTCGCCAAAGGACACATCCATTGATTTCTTGCTCACTTTTCCTCCAGAAATAGGAATACAATACGCACCCTTTTTGGGTATTATTGGAGCAGCCAAGAGCCCTCTCCAGTTTTTGTTCTGACTGATGTCAGAAATTGATAGTATTTGACCTCTTTGTTTCTTGAAAGTCAAAGTCATACAAGTCAGACGTAGATTCCAATTAGGTATCGCATCACTGATGTACAAATTTAGTGAACTGTAGTTGTAGTACAAGCAGAATCATAAACTTTTATTTTGTCTATTGTCTTAATTACATATATTTTCCCGTAACAAATTGATTATGATGTTTTTCCAAGCTGCTTTGTAGTTTTCCTTTTTTTCTTTACACTAACGTAAGCAATATGTTTTTATTATGATTCATTCCAACCCACTGGATTCCTTTCCACTAGGAAGAAAAGCAAAGTCTGGAAAGGGCAAAAGTTAAATAGGGTATCAAAGACGTTATGGGAAACATTTTTTCTATCTTCGTCTTAGTCATAGTCCTTGCCCAACATTAATTTCATTCATGAGGAATCCATGCATCTTGTCGGAAAATTTGCTTTTTCTCATTTCACGCATATAGCTCACAAACCTTAGTCGTGCAAAACGTACGGTACAAGTACAAAGCTTATTCACCTGACTTGTATAGCATGAGTAATGCAAAGCTAGGGCAGATTCTACTTCACTTCCTCCCCGGAGAGTTCGGTTTCTGACTCTGACGCTGTCCATTTTCGACTAAATCAATATTCAAACTTTGAGTTTAAACTGCAAACTGCTGCGTGGGCTTACATTTACAATTTTCAAAAGTTATTGCAAAACTACCCATCAAATTATACGGGTTTTGGATGAAATATGCCTCTAGTTACATCCATGATATTTGATGGTCATGCCAATTCGAGCCCGAAGGCTTTTTTTTGCAGGGCGTTATCCTTCTAGAAGCAATTTGATAATGCATGATCGAGAAGTACTGCAATATTTTCAGTACTGTGAGTGGGTGTTCAGTGTTTAGTTCATGTCGCTGGTCTGCCTCCCATGCATAGCTATAGCTAGTCTAAAGCCAAGAATACGGAATACCAATGCATGCCATGAATCGTGTGAGTTTTCCAAACGCTAAAGTACTTTCACGCTTAATTTGGCACTGAACAAGTTTATAGGGAAATCTAATATTGTAAAATCGTCTGATATAACAACAATCTCTAAAATGGACCGAAATGGTGTGGAAACAGCTATCACTTCAAAATGCATTCCCCACAATGTGACTGGCTGCAAAAAAGGATTCTTGTTTCTCCACAGGTGTTGGTGTTGCTATTCTGGATGATGGATAGATAAAACTTTATGGAATGAATGGATGGATATGGATCTTGACGGAGTGATAATTCCAGCAAAAATGATGAGCATTGTCATTTCTCATGCTTAATCCATAGCAGGACGTAAATACTACGTCAATGATAGCTGTGGCTGGTGACAAAGTAGGACTTCGTGAGCATCCATTTTTCCATTTGTCACTACAATGATAAGTAGATCCTGATCCTACGCAATCTGAAATGTATCGGAATGCCCCATCTTTGTTAGCATCATATTTACATTGTAATACCTAGATCCAAATCCAAGAACACAAAGAATCTTCCGACAAAAGAAATGATTAAACTTTTAGAAAACAAAAATCTTCTGACATTAGAGTCATTTTACAACTCAATTTTTTGCAAAAAAAAAAAAATTTCTGATATAAAGGAAATACCTATGATTGATTGATTGGGTTAGGTCAATGTTACTTTATGCAAGGGTAGTAAAGGAATAGGTGATTTATCGTCCTTGCACCAGAATTTTTTTCTCTAAAAATACTATAATCTGAAAACAATTTTGTCCGATAGCGATTTACATTTAACAACTCCGATGATTACTATCTGCTTCGTTTTTTCCTACATTTATTGCGCCCTTAACCATTCCTTGGCTTTCATAGTACATTATATTACGACGGTTGCAATGTAATTTTAAATGCAAAATGGCGATAGGAAATTTTGTGCTACACAGCATCAGCAATTTTTGTCGGGTTTGAAATGTTTAGTTTTTATTTTAATATGGAGGGCTTAATCAACTTGTTATGCAACATTTGCCTCTTTCAATTGTAATTTAGTGAAGCTAATTTTTTATTATTCGACTTTTCTTGAATAGGACCCTGGGCGAATCTACCTCTTTTTAAAAAATGGTAGAAAACGAGGAAATGTTTCATAAGTGGAGAAATAAAATTTTGGCATTGCCAGCAAGACAAATTGGACATAATTTCTAAATTTCGAGGGAGTAGCAAATTTTTGACAGTAAGGAGTCATTAAAAGTTGCGTGAATCATCAGATAATTTTCTTAATTAAAAGTACCTGCTATCCAATACCCAGACGATGACGATAGACACGACAATGCCTTATGTATGTGCAGTGTTATTGTTATTATGCACTTGCTTTGCTTCTTTAGCAAAACCGACAATTATCTAACACCACTTCAATTTTAACTTCATTCCCATCAGAACAATCCATTTTGCGACTGTATTCGGTATTGTTCTGCCTTCTGCCTACTGCACCACCCCGTCCATAAACACCAATTATTATTTTTTATTTAGGCAATGAAGTTCTAGAAAGGCACTTCCTGCAGATGCGACATTTTTAGAAGTTAAGCATTAGGTCACGAGTCAAGTCGATCTAGAAAAAAATACTGAAGATGCTTTTGGCATACTGAAATACGCATGTAGCATGCTCGCCTACTTATATTGCAGCATCGCAACGATATCGCTATCGCTATCCTCTTTGTTCAGCGAAAGGGAATATCATGGCAGTTCACAAACTTTAACTATAATTTCCTTCCTGTCTGATTCGGCATGCACTTTTATACTTCTAAATACGTTTCGAGCTATCGTGCATGTGGCTAGGCTAGATGCAAAGCTGAGCTGACATCGAGCTAGCAAAGGATTCTATCGTCGACAAATCTACCAAGAAAATATTTATTTACACTCCTACTTTTCTAAAAGAGCCGGATATCTGCCGAAGCTACTTTATGGTTTCGTTCTTTAGAGAAGTAAACCAAAAGCGTGTGAGTTGCAAATGTCAGTGGATAAGGGGAATGAGCTTCAATCATTATAATATGATCATGATCATCATAATAAATTATTATTTGCAGAAAAAAATGATATTCTCACAGAGATGTCAGATGTTTAATGTCTTCCCTGCAAGAATTTATTCTCTTGCTTTTTGCGCAATGATGATGAGCAGAAAGTCTTTCGACTCGAGTGTGATTTGTGATGAGTGGTTAACAGCCAGAATTATGACTTGTTCAATTAAATTATATTCATTTAGGTATTCTATTTTTCTACAACAGAATAAGTAATAGAATAGGTCATCGATAGAATCAATAAACTCTATCCGAGTGTACGTTCTGCAGTAATTTTGGCGTCTTCTATCTGGATGAACATGCCAATTGGCTTGTTGCAAATCAGAAGAACTGCATTCTTAACACATTTTACTTTATACCGATAGAACGTAACATTACATTAATAGTATGTACAACAGCACAGCACATGCAGGAAGCTAAAAGGCCCCTTTTATCTGGCCACTGTCGCGACATGTCGGGTCATGTATGTAGGTATTCGTTTACATTTTACAAGTTAATTGCACATGATAAAGTTATTTCATAATTACAAAAAAACTTTTACTCTTCTACCCATTTAAGAAAATGTAAAGTTACTCTGGTTAGTGCTTAGAAATCTAAAAAACATTTTTAAATTCCTAAAAAAATTCTTAAGGTCTCAGAGTTAAAAGCTCAAAGCGGGTGGTCAAATTTTTGGCCAATAATTATGAGCACCTCGGCATACTTAGTAGGTGACAAATATGAAGGAAACGTGTTATAAACTGCAATTTATTTCCCTTTCGTAGTAATTTTTTTGTGTATGGAGACGCATAACAATTTTGATTATTTGTACCACCACGAGTATGAGCCAAATGTTGTAGGTCGATATTAGCTAAAAGCTATGCACAACTCCTACTTTTTAGCTCTTCCTTTATGAATTTAAATATGTATGATGGAAATTAAAATTTACTCGTGCATATGAATTCGAAACGTGCGATGAATCTTCATTTTTTGCTATGAAAATTGTTTTTAAGATCATTTGAAATGTTGTTAAACAGCTAAAGCTAGGAAGCTGACAACATTAATTACCTAAATGCAATGTTCGTTGGGATTAGTTTACAGTTAAATGCTTAGGAATCAATTTTGGTTTGATAATTCTCAAGTATAGATGATTTGACAGGTCATGTACTCCCTCAATTTTTATATGCAATCTAATCTATGTTCGGATCGACTTAAAATTCGGGACGACCAATAGACCGGCAATAAAAACCGGCACATTGCAGTTTCGATGCCTTTGCAATGACAACCAATGAATGTGCTCTGTCCTACGGCACTGGCTAGTTCAGCATGGCATGAATATGGGCATCTGGTAAGTTTCGTGTTTAACATAAAAAATGTCGCAAGATAACATAAAAACAATAAATTAGTTTTCATTGCAAAGGGAATAATAATTCGTACGGAGCATATAAACGAAAACAAGTTTCGTTTGCAACATCTTCGGAGACGTTGAAAGTAATATCATCATATCATATCATTCATCAGACAGAGACAGTAGACGAATATTTCAAAAGAATACAGTAGCTGATAATGTGATAATCTTTTACTTGTTTTTATAGGACACAGGAAAGGCTTGGTCTGACCAGTGCTTAGGTATTTACTCCAATTTTTTGACAGCAGAATTACGTCGCAATTTTGATATCATACAATTTCAATAAAGACAGTAAAGTTATAATTAATACATGCTCATTGGTTTCCGGTTTTTTGGAGCAATTTAAATTTGTACAATATTAAAAATGCCTATGTACGTATATGCATGCATTTAAAGTTAAACTGAAGAATGACATAATTTTGAAATCCTTTTGTTGGTCTGCTTGGCTGACCACATGAATCTGTGTTTCTGTGAAGAGACTGACTACTTGGCTGACATGAAACATTTTGTAAAAATCTTCCAAATCCCAAAGACATCCTTCTGCAGGAAGGAAGGGAGGAAACGTTTCAGAGCGTAAGTCTTGTAATTGGAATATCTGCGGTTTAATAATATGCGAATCTCTGCGTGTTTTGGCTTTTCAGATCGTTTGACGTATTTTCCATTGAATAATTTTATGATATGTGAATACATTTTTGATGATGGTAATGCAACAATATATATTATGTGACTTTAAAAGCGTAAAATTTATTCCGATGATTTATGATGAATAAATGATAAGAGGTATAAATGATATGTAATGTGCAGAAGCTGATAGGATATGATACAAAATATTATCTCAAAAATGAATAGCGAAGATGAAACCACAGAAGATAAAAGGAACTTGTTAACAAGAGCAGCGTTATGATGATGATAGCACAGGCCATTGGTGTTTGATGCGATTGTATAGCAAGTGTCAATGACAGGGGTTTGACCAAAGCCAAAATTACCAGACCAGGTTCAGGCACTTTGGATCATGATCTTGGTAAGATGTTTGTTGATAATGTCACATCAATGTGCTGATGGAAATCGTTAATTCTTTGAAAAGTTAGATATATAGTTACTTAACTTATCTATTTTTAGATTAACCGGAAAACAATTTTTAAGACCGGAAGTAAAAGGAATCACACATAGGTAGTACTGTAGGTAGTTAAGTAGTTCCATTGAAATTGCATTTAGACTTCGCCATTCACGCATGAATTCTCAAGCGTATTAGTACTCTACAAGTCAAGTGTAGACTCCAGGGGTACTTCTAGTAATGATCATGATCATTATTAAAAACTGATACAAGCTCAAATAGGATAATTATTAATTTCGTGGTTCATTCAAAGATAATGACATTATTTTACAGCGAACGCAAAATGATAAAGGATGAATGAATGTCTTTTGACTTCCTTCTAGAAGCTCACATGCTCATTCCACTAATTTGATCATTTGTAAACTGATTTGAATCTGCGAATAGTGTATCTATTTACTCAATTTATAAATAATTTCCGATGCATGTAGTCACCGTACCTAGAACTAAAGTCTAGAATATTTTCAGACATTAATTACTCAATCCTTTCTAGCTTAATAATTATCTTTTTATGTAGGTATTATGCAAAAAAATAAATAATTTCAAATGCATCTCCTGCCAAATCCTGAAGATAAGATACTATTTACATATGTTTAAATTCATATCGTATGATATAATGATATCGCTATATCTATGAACATTATTGATTTTTTACAATGTTTCCTACTACAGCTTGCTTGATTCAGTATTTTCATGATCGGTTGCATGCATTGTATCAGACTTTTTTTCTTGGCACCGGCCAATAAATGGGTAAGATCAGGATTTTGGTTGTTTAAATGTACGCTTGTTTAGAACCGCCCATTTAGAAAAATAGCCCAAAAGCAAAAAAAATGTCGGAGTTGTTGACTCAGTTCTAGATATTAAATTAATAAGGAAAGGAATTCAAAACAAAATTGAATAATTGCGTAATTTACAACATTACAATATACTTCTGCAACTGCATTTATTTCAAAACAATCCATCTCACTGGACTTGTATTCATCATCATCGGATCGACTAGCTCACGCGTGTTCTAAAACTGTTGAGGATAAAAAGTGGTCAGTCTACATTTAGCATTATTAGCACAATTCTACAGGTAATAATAAAAGTTGACAACTATTGTTCTAGTTCTGTTACTAAATATCATCTAGCTCAGCATGGCTCCGCGACACGATACGACCAATTTAGAATTCGAAAACGGAAGGAGTAAAGTGCTAAAAAAATTGCCAGGTACACCGTTACAATCATATAATGTTAATAGCCATCATCTTCCATGTCGTAGAAATAAACATTAGAATACTTTGTCAATTATACGAAGTAGTAGAATGCATAGGTATATGCAGGTACGCTCAGTTTCTACTGCCCTTTTACCAACTCCACCTGCCTTTTTTCTAGCCACTACTAATCTAAGGAAAGTGAATCTCGCACAAGTTTCCACTAATTTTTTTTCATACGCACTTCATCAAATTGGCACTGGCAGCTTCGAAGAGGAAAATGACGATGATGATGAGATAATAAGTTAATAATATAGAGACCGCTTGAGCCAATACATTGACAAGAAAAAGTTTATGATGTGAAGGAAGAAAATCGTTGAATCAATTACTTTTTAGAAAAGAAGGAACTTGCTACAGCATTCCGCGTGCAGATTATTTTAGACGACTAGAAGCTCAGGTCCCTTTTATTGGTAAAGTGTATTTTACTCGAGCAGAGCATTTCGAATATTTATAAGCCTTTATACTTCCACCTTGCATACATTTTATATGTCATAGCCATAGAATAGACAAAACTAATAACGCATTTCTACCATCAATGTGGACCGATAGCTTTAGCAAATCTAAAAAAATTCTGGTTTTGCAACTTCCTTCAAATGCGTGCATGATTTTTCTCTAACCAACAAATTCATGACAATTTTTTTCTAAGCATTTTCGTTTTGTTTTTCAACCCGTGGCATGGCATACATAGATAGTTCGCGTGGTAAAATGTAAGCCTTATGTTTACACGAGTAATCAATGTTACCATTATTATTAGATCGCCTCCAACAAGATTTTCCCTTTCTTTGAGGGTTTTGTTTATCATGTGCTGACGTAAATGCCCACCCTCTGCTCTCTCGCAACATGCTTAAATTGAAACTCAAATGGCACATGCTTCTTTGAATATTTTTTTGGGTACAGACTACAGACAAACTGCAGAGTGACATCCATTTCCCCACGTTACTCTCATGCCTTAATGCAATGATCATTATTGTGCATAATTAAATTAAATTCGAATGGTCGAATTTCAGAGCAGATGATACAGAATAGAGAAGCATGTAAAAATAAATATATTCGTCCTTGCGACACACGGAAAATGCGGATTATGATTACAATTGAACTTAAACAATATTATAGTTGTAGTGCTATTGTTAGCTTACCCATGCAGGTCTGGCCCGGTCAGGTTGAAGAGTTTTCATTTCATCACGGAGGTTATGTAAGCGCGTGTCGATTTGTACTTTCTTGCGTGGTTCGGATTCCCTCCTGCACTGTCATGAACCTCCGTGGCTGAAAATGGAGAACATTATATCATTAAAACTAGTATTGTTAGGTACATACTATACTACATACAATCATGTTACCGAATAGGACAATCATATTTTTAAAAATTAAATTAAATGTGAGTAGGTATATTCAAAGGAGCATGCTTGCACCTCAAGACTACGAGGCAGTATGAAGTACGTGCTGTGGCAAAAAAATCATTGTTTGGTTTAGCGATAGCACGCTCTAATAATAACGAATGATACTTATCATGAGTATTACTATTACTATTATGCTTTTAGGGGGAGACTTTAGACATAGCACGTTTTGCTAATGCTTAAGTGATTGTTATTATGACCGGCTAGCCAATAAAGCAGTATTTTGGCGTCTACGACAAAGTGGGGAGTGGGGAGACGACAAGCAATTGATACCAATGTAATTCTGCACTATTGTGCTTCTCTGCATATTATGCGTAAAGAAAATGCATCGTGGATTTTCAAACTATGCACCATATAAAAGGATAAGTTTAAAGTGTTACATAAGCTCAGTGATAGAACAAAGGCCGCGTCGTGATGATAGGCCCAGCCAATACTAAGTTTTCATGTCCAACCAAATTGTCAAAATAATTTTTGCGCAAATGTGAGAAGTAAGTGATTGTGGGAAAATGCGGATTCCTTATTTTTCTGTGAGTACTCAAAAATATTAAAATACATAATGCGTGAGAAAGTGAGAAAAAAATTGTGGTGAAGATGGTACTTAGTGAACAGGAAATAATGATTTTCTGTTTGAATAATTTTTCTTTAGATATGCGTGTTTTTATGGTTTGGAAATGATGGGGTCTCTGGTGAAAACAATGTTGCAACGGACACGTATGGAACTCAGAGTGGAACTGTAGGATTTTCTATCGAGCTAGGCTCTGTCCCAGTGGAGGGAGGGGGTAACCAAGGATGGGGTTGGAATCCACCCGCCCAAAAGGGTTGGAGTCCGCCCGCTCAAAAAGGGTGGAGTCCACCCGCTCAAAAAGGATGGAGCCCACCTTCTCACAAAGGCTGGGATCCGCCAGTTCTGAAAGGCTGGTCGCATTCCACGACTTCATCGGACGGTTGGGGAGGTTGGCAAGAGGAAGCCCCCAAAGGGTGGGATTGGAAAGGACCTCCAAAAGGATGGGGAAGGAGACCTAAGGGAAGAAGACCAAAGAAGGGTTGGGGAGGACCTCCCAGAAGACCCAGGGGGAAGAAGAAGGGTTTCAAAGGTCCTAAAATAAAAATTATCCGACCAAAGATTAGATTTATTCCTCCAAAAGTAAAGATCTCCAGACCGCGTATTGTAGTGCGAGGTCCTAAAATTAAAGTAGTCAAAGGTTAACCAACATTGACTGTTCCTTAGATTTTGTTATTTTGTAAGTGCCTTTTTCAGTTTTTGTAAAGCTTATCTGTACAAAGTATTATTTTTCTTGTTGATCCTGAAAAGTATTAAAAGCAATCGATTGCGTTTTAAAATATGATTTTTACATGGTACGGGAAAAAAGCTTTGAAATCTGCATGCATTTTATTTTATATGATTTGCCATAAATCAAGGTGGTTCATCGCTTTGATTTTCTTTTTTTATTATGCAATTGCTTTAAGCAAACAAGTTATTTTTATTAAAATAACAAAATACTAAATATTATTCCGATATTAAAAAATAACGATTGCCTTTACGCAGATAAGGATTAGGGAATTTATACAAGTAGAAAAATATAATATGTTATCATATTTAACTCTTAAAGCAATTTCGTCACCCTACATGTTCTCATATTTTTCGACGACGCGTTTGAACTTTTGAATGCGCTGCACTAACTGCATTAAGAATGTATCAGGACTGATGTCGTGTTCAGTAATCTTGACGTCACAGATGAAGCATCTTCCAGTATCCCTAACGTAGTTAGTGCATTTCCCACAGAATTTGTGGTCACATGGGTTAAGGGTAAAGATGGCCCGAAACAAGTCACCACTGTAATTAGATCATAAAATATATTCATATAGAATTTTGCATCATGAATCATATAACAAAAAAACAAGTTACATAATATATGCATATCATATTGCGTACCATTTCACGCATCTTAGATGATCATCTTCTAACTGACGAAGAAGTTTATGCGTCTTGTGGAAAGGATTGGCGTTGGCTCTCGGAGCTGAAGGAGGACATACTACCCGTTTCGAGAGCATCGCGAAAATGCTGTGAATTCACGAGTCAAAGTCAAAACACGAGGGTAGAAGAGTTCGATACCTACTTAAAGCTGGGTGGCAAGGACTACTAAAATTTAGAAGAAAAAAATAAAATTTCAGTAAGTTCACAATGATTTCCTGAAAAATTTCCTGAACTTGGCAATCGGTTTCGATTGCAGGCATAGGTGGAAGAAAGTTGTTATGGTTGAACATGAGTTTCATTATGGATTCATTTACATAAAATCCATATTTGTATTGAAGTCAAATACATAATTTAGAGTTTTCCCATCAAAAAACTAAAGATAGAGCATGGCATCATCGACTGCATAGGATATTGAATATTAAATGCATTCATCTTAGGTGGTTTTGTTGAGGGTTCCTAACAGATCTTAAAAAATGGAAGAAGACCGTGGGTCCTTTGAAAGTGACGACTACCTTCGTGAAATAGTCTCAGGAGGTTTCTCCGCTCCAGCAGATAGCGATGACCCATGTAAAGTTTCTGATGTTAACTCTAGATATCGTAATAAATAGAGATGAACTATGTTCTAATGTTCAGCTAATTAACTACAATTTAATGGTTTCAGTTAACAGCAGAAGCAATTCTCCTTCAGAGCAAGCAGTCTATGAAGAAAAGCGCAAAACGCAGGGCACTGAAGCAAGGACTTCAAAAGCAAAAACTGCTAAAGCTGGCATGTTCAAAGGGAAGCCAATTAAGAATCTGAAGCACAAGCAACAATCAGATAATGACAGTTCGGGGCATTTCGATCCGGAAGAAGAGCGGCTGAAAATACTACCGGAATGCTGCGAGTTCACTGCTCGAAAAAATGACGCTTATGAAGATGAATCGAGGCGGGAGATGAGCGCGGATTGGTTTAGTGGAATGAAAATGAGTCCGTACATTTTGATTTAAGTCATTTTAATGACTGTCTTCATTATAATATTAAATGGTCTTTAATTTAAAAAACGTTTCTTACCGAGTAGCAAAGGCTCAACAGAAGCACCTTTGTTTCGCGGAGTCCCTTCTAGTTGTAGAGGAGACTGGCGCTGTAATAGGAAAGATGTATTGCTCTGTGACGTTTTCAAAATTTGCAGACAAAGAATGCTTCTGTGTCCATGCGGGTAGCTTTGGAAAGTTTTCAACTGGCCTTGAAACTGGAACTTCAATTACTAGGTTTTTCTATCAACTCAATTTCGAGAATTTAAATCTCTAACAAAAAAACTTGCTTTCATACGAATTTTCCCTTGTCTACTTATCTAAAGCTTTGTCAACTTTGATCTAACAACTCTGCAAGAATTCGTTCACGAATGGGCTTCACAAGGAACGGACACAATTGAGCGAAAAACTTTCGTGATCAATGAATGGAACACACTTCCATGTAAAATTTCCCTAACGCGAAATGGAAAACTAGTCGACGGGAAAAGTATGAATCTTGGATTTAAGGACAGAGAAGGTTTAGTCCTAGAAGGAGCTAACGTAATCCTCCTGAGATTACTAATTCTCGAACGAAGGACATTGGGAAATATGACGCTGCAAGCGCTGAGCTACTCTGGAAAAGTTGTGAAAGCAAAATACGTAAATGCTAAATATCAGCAAAGCTTATTATGCATAATTTATGAAAGGGTCATTGACCCCGGCGTTTGCTTTAAAAATTTCAAAATGAAGATTTGAAATCTCTCCGCGCGGGAAATTTTGAATGCAAACATAGAGTCAAACGAAACTCTCTTTTTGAAATGCATTTTAGGAAGAGCTTGGAAGCGGCTGGGAAAACGTGAAGGGGAAGCAAATGAAAACTTGGGGCATTCGGAGAACGACTTACATCAGCGAAGACGAGGAGCGTACATGGGATAGTTTGCTCAACAAGAATGCTCGTTTAATCTTGAGATGCCAGCCAGAGGCTCCCCAAGCTCTGATACCTCTGTGGTTTGAAAGCATAATTGAATTCGATAAGAATGGAAACTTCATCGGCTCCTACTCCCCTTATGCCTGGGCGTGTGATATGGAACTGTACTCAAAGTACACAACGAAAAAGGAAGAGACCACTTATGACCATCGTAGATACATCATTGACCATCCTGAAATCCGAGCCCTTTTGAGTGACTACCTTCAAGCTCTTCTATTCCGAAAACCGAGAAACGTTATTGAATTCTCGCAGCAGTATTTTGAGGCTTTCTTAAGTCTGAAAGCGAAAACTGCTAAGAAGTCTGCCAAGAATCTGGAGGAGTCAAGTAGAACTGATGCTTACTATTATTTTGGCTCGATGACGAGCATGGGCGAAGGCATGGGAGAGGGAGAATGGTACGGAGAAGATGGGGATTCAACTAGTTTTTATCCTGTTAATCCTAAAGCCACATACGAGGGCCTGGGTAAGTCCGATGATGGAAACGTAGTTACAACGGAGAGTGATCGAGGACCCTCAGGAAATGATACGGAGGATGACTTGATTGTTAACGAACAAGGAAAATATATCCGCGCGAAACCTAAAAACTGATTTGCTAATTATTCTTTACAATAATATGGACGAATGACAGACACGGTATTATTATCTTAAAATATATAGCTTTTAATTATACTCCGGTTAAAATTAACATTCAGTACAGAAGTCAAAAGTTAGGATAAAATGCCTCTATTGATAACATTCAATGAAATAAAAATACACAGACGCATGTATTATTTTTTGGCTTTCTCTCACCTTTCTAGATTGGCATGATTTTCACATTGGTGAGTCTAAAGTAATCAAAGCAATTTAAATTAATGAAAAAACTAGTTTCTATTGAATCTCAAATTATTAATAACTCTCTTTTTCAAAAGAATAATACATCTATTACACATATTGATTTAGTAAGCTCATAAGTATTTTAAGTGCTCAAACTTGTCTCAAAACCATTTCCTGGTAAATCTTTATAAGTCCAAAGACTAGTTATTTCGTTAAAATATTTAATAAATAGGTCTATGCTTTTTTTGCGTATCCTAATATAGTTAGTCTGATGCTTTTGAGAGAAATTGTAAGTTATGAACGTTAAAATTCTATTAATATCACAGTTTTCAGAGTTTCTCAAGCAGCCCAACAGGTTTTCTTGGTAGATTGCAAATCACACAATTCTGAAAATGTTACATACAAATTAATATCGCACATTAAGCTCCTTTTGGTTAAAATTTTCAAAACATATCAAAATATCATTCGTCCTTACTTGGAAGTCAAAGCTGGAAATGCAAGCGTCGTGGAAAACATGGTTGCAATAAAATACTACCACATCCTCTCCATATCCTGAATCTGCAAATACAAATTCGGTGATAAAAACGCGATGAAAAAGGGCTTACCATACCATATCAAACATATGTATTTATAATCAGTAACCTTGAATAACCACTTTCTTCCGACAGGAACCGCATTCTTGACTCTCTGTAAATTGAAAAAGGATTGAAAATGCCTGATTACATAAGCAATAATTAATCTTTAATGTAACCATTTGATTGGAAAAATATTACTTACCATCAACAAACACGCCCCGAGATTGTGTGTTGACAAGTTTTTGGAACAGCAACAAACAGTCGCCAACGAGGATATTTTTGCAACCTTCTTGTAATTCAACCTAAATTCAGAGATCCGAAGTGGTTCGAGTAATTATAGTCAATGAAGTAAAAACAAATGTTAGGAACGATAAAAATAATAAATAATCCTCTAAATTTAGAATACTAACTTGAAGGCCAAAGAAGCATGCTGATGCAATCTGTAGAAAGAGAAACAGTTAAATAGTTACAGTTAACTGCAATGCAATACGAGATAATCAATAAATTGCAAAAAAATAATTATGAAGCTCGTCAAAAAAGCTATTTTTACCTGGTTTATCCAGAGCAAAGTCAATTAGATTACCCCACAACTCCATATCATCATACTCCTTGCAGAATTCGATCGCTTGTTCGATGTCTTCAAGTACATGAGTAATCAGCCTCAATGCCTCCTTTGTGTTACCCATCCTTCCTAAAATACCAAAATTAAAGCAGTGTCAACATATATCCTTCGAAGAATTTGAATAGCAAATTGCACAAAATCATACCTAAAAGGAAAATCATTTCCTTATGCATTTCTCTATGTTTGCATATTTCTAATGCTTCTTGCATCGGGTAACTATCTGATGACTTGAGAAATCTTAACAAGTACAAAGGTTCGAAGTCCGCATACAAAGAAACCATCATTCCGTGGAATTCAGAACGCATTTCCTTTCCCTCTGATTTATATAAGGCGTCCAGATACTATAAAATGGTAAATAATTTTTAAAAATTTGCAAGCTAGTGAACTAACCAAAATGAATGAAACCCAAGCAAAAATCTTACCTTGTATTGATAGTATCGATTATTATCAAGACGCTGAACTATCGTCGACGGGGGAAGATTAGCTTTATGCTTTAGGAACAGAGTAAGGGCAGCATCCAACTTGATATGCATAAGATCTTCAATATTATTTCCTTCTTTGTTCTTCGGATTTTCCGTAATGATTTCTTGAAAAAGTCCATGCTTTTGGATCAAGGTGAACACTTGTGGATCATGGAGTCTATAATATAAATAAAAAATTGACACTTTGATGCTAAATACCAGAAGAAATTAGTTTATGAAATGAGAAGTGTCTTTGAACATACTTGAGGTACATGGTTAAAGCTTTTCCGTATTCTCTTTGATACGAATACAAATCAGCTAAGGCTTGAAGAAGCGTTTGTGATGCTGCGCCATCAGTATGCAGAGTAATCAAAGATTTTTCAACTGTGGCGTTTATTATTGTGGGAATATTGTATAACTCTGGAGGTGGAGCCCACTCCCTGACTAAGCCTAAGAACTCTTCGGGGTCGTTGTTTTGTAAGTAGTCGTACAACACCATTTCATACATATACGGACTGAGTCGTGAAGTCTCGCTGCGAGGTAAGTAGGGTGCAATGTCCCGAAGCCGACCAAACTTCCCAAATCGAATTACTAAGCTTTCCCACATTTCCACATTCTCTCGACCTAATCACGAATGAAATGTTTTAAGTAAAAAATTGGTAAACAAATAACTTGAATTCATACAGCTTTAATTAAGAGCTCTGCTTACCAAAAAGTCTGAAGCAGAGTTTTCCCGCGTCTGAATATCTCTCTGTGTTGATCAAATGGTCCAGAAATTCTTTTCCCACATTCATAACGGTATGTCTGTGCAGATATCGCTCATTTTGACTAGCGAATTCCAACGCTTCCTCGTATTTCCTGCAATTAAAATGACAAAAAAATATTGAATATGTATGCACATAGATCAAGGTCGATAACACATAGGGCGGTTGCAAAAAAAACTTTGACCATCTTGAAAACATATTTTCAAGTTTTTCCATGTACTGAGACTTGAACTACGCCGGCCGTAAGCTCAATGACCTACACACTTAATGTCCCAGAAAAGACGAAGAGAGTTACGAATGACGACCCATAAAAGCTTGATTTTTTATCTAATTTATTTTCCAGGGCTCCAGCCTAGCCTCAAACTTTCAAATGTTTGCCATTATTACTACATTAAACTAGTGTTTCTACA
>JAHZNI010001354.1:0-16116 GCA_027744415.1 Seira ritae | reverse complement strand
GGGTTCTAACGAGAGCTTAATTGAAAATGAAGGTGGTATGGTATGGTCGAAGAAGTAAATCCCTTTTTATGACATTTTCACTTTCACATTGAACATATTCTTTCTTCGTAAGTTTAAACCGTTCTCTCGAACTCGAAGGTACGTAATAATAACTTAAGCATAATAAAGCTTTTAAGCCGTTCCACACACTTTTCATCGAGCTTTTGTCTTAAAGATAGATGGATGGATGAAGTGGTTTGGTTTGTCTGAGTTTGTCCTAGTTTTTCCCAATACTTTCCCCTTGATTTTATTGATCTTCTCTAGTCTTGAGTACACAAAAATAATGATGACGACGAAGATGAGGATGTGGAATCAAAGGAAACTAGCATGTATGGATCTTCTAAGCTTCTCGAAAGAATTTTAAAGGGCTTTCATGATTGTCATCTTCGTTTTTCATTGGCGATTCAGGATTACAAAGGATAAACTAGGTTTAAATAAGCATTTTTCGAAAACTTTCATTTCCTCGAACGGAGCCGTATCCCATCACATCACAATTTTACGTAACGGATGTCTTTTATGAATTACGTTCCCTGGGCCCTTAGGAGAACAAAGCAGGCAATTCCAGGTATATATATATATATTACTTCCGTATCACATTTCACATTGTTGAAATGAAACACTATCTCTGTTCTCTCCTTCCCTTTCACCTGAGCATGTTCTTTCACTTTGAAGTGGAGCATCTGCCCGGAAAATAACTGCGGAAATTCCCTTTTTTCATTCCACTCCTCATATCTGTCATAAATCTGATTTTGTCCTTTAAAAAAAGGAACTACAGTATTCATATTCCTCGGGGTCGTGCACACATAAGTTTCCAAAGTTTTCCCATTTTTACTATACTCATATAAAAAAGTTTTTTGCACCTGCTTGCCATTCGACGGCCTGCTTCCTGCACTGCATGGAAGTACCTGACCAGACGTAGACCAAGACCAGATAAAGGATCTTCTCTGCATAAAACATGCATCACATCACACAGTCTGATTCAGCGAATTGCTGTTATTGCACACTGCATTCCAAAGCATGGCACTTGGCAGGACAGAGAAAAAAGTTAAAAAATTTTATTGTTGTTTTCCAAATTGTGCCATGCCATTTGACACCAACACTCTGGTCTGGGAAATGGAGAAATAGGGGACCATAAAAAGATTAAAAAAAAGTTTTGTTTGAGAAGGTAAAACGACCTCGATGCCCTGGGCATAGTCCATCGTGCATCCTCACCTTTTCCTGGCCTAAATGGTCACTGGTTTGACCTGCAGCTGAGTCTGCGGATCTAGTATCTGGAAATGTGTTTATCCGATAAAATGGATCAAAGGAAGTGGAAAACTTTACAAAGTTTACATTACATTCAATTTTAAGTTTACTGAAGCGATTTGCAATTTTCAATTGGTTTCATAACTTTATGAAAAAATGCTCCTCTCAAAATAGTAGTAACACATTCGATTCGAATGTGATGGGATGTTTGTGAAATGAAAAGGAAAAACTTTCTCCAACTTAAATTGGACTAGACTAGTTCGACAGGAGTGGGACATAATAAATGTAATGCGATGGGAGTAACAAAAGCGGTAGTTTTTCGCGGAATGGGAAGCACTTCACTCAAGCCTAAATTGTTTGAATGAGGCGGGTTTCCCCTTTCCTAGTACTTGTTTAAAACTTTCATAGTGAGGTCGCAATTGGAATGGCTCAAGCTCGGGTGACACACATAAAAATGTCATGGATGCAATGCAGGAAAGTGCAAATGTTGTCATTTAATCCAAAATTCAGAAAGTATTGTGTTCAATCCGTAGACAGGAAGTTTTTGCAAACATTGTATGAGTTGCACTGGCTTTGTGATTTGCATTGAATTCGTCCATTCATTCATATGAATGCAATACCTGCAGCAGTTCTGGGGACAATGGATGCTCTAGAAAAAATTATGTTAATAGCGATGTCTCTTTCAATCGAGCCGCTCTCAAAAGTTGACTTTTCACATGCGGTCGGCAAGTCCACGTACTGCATACGTACGTGTACGTGATTCTTATTCTCGTAGAATGAGATTGAGATAAATGAGTACAACTGCCTAAGCTGGATTAGGATAATCTAATTTATATTGTTTTTGATCAGATAAAATGATAAAGAAATTATTGCTTTTAAATTAGGCATGAATGTATGTAGATGAGAAAGCATGTCGGCATTCAGTTTGAAATAGTCTGTTGCCTCCGCAGTTTTGACAGCATTACATCATCTCATTATCATCAGGATTCGGAGTTCGGATCGAATCAAAGCGCAATTCGGAGATATATATTTTGGCTTGACTTGGCTCTTTAGGTTTGGCAATTGTTTGAGGGATGATCTTGTCGAAAATTGATGCTCTCTTCATCTCATGAAGTCATGAATCATGGCCACGATCATGATCATTGCTGATTATAGTGATTNCTCTCTTCATCTCATGAAGTCATGAATCATGGCCACGATCATGATCATTGCTGATTATAGTGATTCGGTGATTTTAGCAAATCCTAAACAAACTCTGCTCATCTCAGCCCCAGCTTATTATTACTATTTTTGCAATAGACACGGCATGAGCAACCTTAAGTAAGTAATGGTAATAATGGACAATAATTGTATAGCACAGCTTAAAAACTTCAGCTTGGTTTGCTTTTAGCTTTCAGAGATCTCATCGGCAGATAAATAATGTGCTCAGTTCTCTCCACCAAAATGGACGTAAAACCAGATTGATTAACAACAATTTCCACTTTTCTAACTCCGACTCACTCACTCGTGGGTTCATTTCTCTCTACTTTCGCACTAAATATTTTTCAAAGGAAAATGACACTCAAAAGCAGAGATTCCTTTGAGTTTATTCCTTTGAATCAAAGCACAGGTAATTTATGAGCGGGGTATTTTTTTATCTACGCGATAATGCCTCAGAACACAACACAACAACAAAATATAGTGGAGGAGGAGTTCGCCCGAGCACACCCCAAAAAATACTAAGCAGTTATGGTGGTAAAATACAATACAATACAATACAATGAATGCAATTGTTCAAATGACAAAAGAAGATAACATAACATAACTGCGGTAGCAACTTCAATAAATTACTTCGCTCAAGTAGAGCAAGCAACATATATCTAATCCGTGATCTAGGACTGAAGGAGAGATACAAGAATAGGAGCAAGCTAAGTCAAGTCAGGTCACGAAAGGGATTTTTATCAAAAAGAAAATATCGCTTCTGGAATAATATTAATAAATTAAAGCTTAATTTCAAATGCATTCTTTTTGGGAGGTAAAAGTGCTAAATTATGAAAATATCAGAAGATCTGAAGGTTGGGTCAATGCAAAACATATTTTCTATAGAAAATCCGTTACTGTTGAATATGAGGCGGGATATCGTTGGCATAATTTTAAGCGAGTTTTATAAAATCCTTATAAAATAAACTGAATTTGAACTTTGGGAAGTTTGAGAATAATCTGATGAAATTTTTCCAGAAACGATATTTCACTTCATGAGAGAGCCCATAACTCTAAAAATTAAAGCCAAACTAGAGCAACTGTGTGAAAAAAGACGTTCATTAATTCCGCCGTGAAATAGAAACAATGAATGATGTATGTACGTGATGGTGAAAAGGTTATAAATCAAGGAAAGCGAAGCCAAACCAGATCCAAAGAGGAGGAGGAGGATGCAATGGAGGATGGCAAATAATATTTCTTCATTTTCACACACTATTTTTCGGATTATCATTTTTTACTGCGGCAAAAGCACAAGAACAAAAACTATCGTTTCATGAGTAACTTTTCGCAAAAATTTATGATCGCGCTTCTTTCAGACTTTTGCTCTCGCTCTCTTCTCTGGAACGAACGAAACAAAGTGTAAAGCTGAAAACACAAAGCTTGAATGTGGCAGTGGCATGACGGCATGGAATTGCATTGTCTCGCCTGGCCAGACTAGAAGAGTGAAGAGGTGAAATCGCCTCATTAGTCATTACACACACATCCTCACTCCCTCAACTCAACTGGCCTGGTATGGCATAAAGCAGTGACCATAATATTATGCCATCGCCATTGCCATCAACTAACCATAACCATTCATTGCAATTGTGTGTGTGGGCAACAGCAGAAGTGAATGACTTTTTCCAGTGGAAAGAGAGTACGAATGTACGAATGCTGCATTGCATTGGATTGGAGGCTAAAAGCTGAGTTTTATGGCACACGGGAAGAAGAGAAACATGCGGGATGAATGGGCTTCAGCATCTCTACTTTCTACAATTGAAGGAAATGAACAATAAAGTTTACCGAATATAATATAAACTTTTTTATATTTCTCGATCGAGAAAGATGATGAAACTGGATAGTGCCGAGGGAAGATCCATATATAGGTTGTTTTGGTACTTGCTGTTCGATATATATTCGCGATTTCTGACGATGAGGATGAAGGAGGACTATCAAGTGAATTGCAATTGCTATCAGATTTACAATTCCCAGCGAAATAATATGCTGCAATGTATCTAATACATGAACACCATACATGTATCATGTCATGGCTGAAGAAAGCGAGGAAAGTGTCTATGAGAAGGGGTTTGTTGATCATTCTGAAAGCTAAATTGATAGTATTGCAGCGTGGAAACTACATAATCAAACTTGGGATTGCAGTTGGGAGGATCTATCCAATCGAGATGTTTATCGTATCGTATCCCGGTAATAATTTAGAGTAGGAGTAATTACTATTTTTATAGAACTTGGAAATAATTAAATGAATGCATGCATCTTGTTCTCAAGAGTAACTTCTCGCCTGCCTATCATCGGTAGAGACTTTTCTTTGTCTGAACGTGAAGAACTGAAGAGGCATTCAATTAAGGCTTTACATTTTAACATCTTAAAGTGATTAAGAAGATAATTAAAATGGAAGTGAACTTCATAAAAGGAGAAAACCCGTCGAGGTATGTGTACTTTTCTAGCTTAACATGGTGTTAACGAACATGATTGACACTGATTTAAAATAGTGATCAATTTCTAGTATTTTGTGGGAGGCAAAGCCTGCAAGATGCGAGTTCTTGAGAAAAGAGATGAACTGGAAAAGCATTTAACAACAATCAAAGCTGGAACAATGACCATGGTGATTGATATGATGTCCATAAAGATGAAGTTCGTGCGTCATGATCCAGGATACCTGTACAAATGTCAATGTCAACCATCCACATAGCGTTCATATTACTGTATTGTTCTATTAAATCTCTATATTTTCGTTAATTTCCAGGCGTAGTTAGCGCTACAATAAATCTAATTGAAGTTAATTGTTTCGATGTAATATTTTTCCGTGTTAATATCACTTTTTTGCCCCATGTTCATGAACCTACAAAACCTCCTAAGAATTCCTCGACCAACCTGATTTTTCGATCAGAGATTTGAATTAATCTCCAATCTCTCTACATTCTAATCGCAAACAATTGAAGTTTAGATTGGATGGTTCTAGAATTATAGCTTTATGGTTTCGACTTTCCAACCATGGATCCTAAAAAGATGGAAAGGGCTACTTTTCATTCTGGCACTGATTCCCACAGCCCATACATGTGAGTTCGTCAACTAGATACCTAGTATATACATAATATGTACTTTAGTGACTGGAATTGGATTGGATAGCTTGTTAAGTGAAATAATTCGTGTTTGGATTTGTTTTTTTTTTTTGCGAAATCACAGTTACTTGCTTACACTGCAAACCTAAGTGAATGATTCGAAATATTCCAGAGGATGCATACATCGGGTATATCCAAACGAAGTGCAATGCAATGAATCTTACTACTGTATCTGCGATAAGCCAATGTGTAACGTTGATTGGAATACGTGTTGCAACAACAGAGAGGGACCAAGACCAAACAGCGGTTGGATTAAAATCCGGATTGTCGAAGGGGCTCATAATGGGATTGTTTATTTATGGTTGCAACAGTCACCTTAGGAAGATTTTACGCAATTTCTGACCCTGGAAGTATTTGGCCTTGGCTTCAAAGGACGTGAACGAATACTTTTTAAATTAAATGTATCCTTTGCACATATTATAACAGGATTTACGGCGCTATCTGAGCCATGCCAAAATTATATGCACTAGTTTAATTCAATATTGTCAATAAAAACTTCTTGCAGAAAGCAAACTTTACTTTCACATTACACTGTTTCTAACTCACTCACGTCGTACCTTCTTCTCAGGACCAGACATTTTTTCAAATCTTTTTAGGAGGTCCTCTTATCATAAGAGAAATCAGTGTTTTTATTACTTACGGCCCATGAAATCCATTGTTCGCTCTTCACTGGTTTGGTTTTGTTGAACTGTCACATGCACCATAACCAAGTGTCTCGTCATCTTTTTCCCTTCACGCCTTCAATCTCCATAGAAGGAGCAATACATAACAAGAAACAAGAGTTCTAGTTGACTCAAACAAGCTTTCTCAGTTCATCTCTTTGCAAGATCTTCTCCTTCACCAATCGTAATTATTCATCGCAGATAATTTCAGTCTGTTCCAGAATAACAATCAATGTCTTTACACATGCATGCATACATGAGCATTTTGATATCTCACTATTCAGTGAACTTTAAAAAATGGCAGACCACAAAGAGATAGAAAATGGAGATATCTAAAGAGCATTCAATTCTAGCCCAGCCACCTCTTAGCTTCTCTCTCCGCCGAAATGATAAATACCTCCCAACAACCGAGAGAGAGAGAAAGAGACGTAGACAATGATAGTAAAGTGATATCATATTATCCCAAGTCAAGTCACGAAGCTTGAAATTTTTCTAAGAAAAGAAATACTTTTTGACAATGCAATTCAATCCAACCATCAAGACATCCAGTTACGTACTTGCTTATCCTTTATATCTGACGATTACAATTTACAATTCGCGGAATGAAAAAATTATCAAATCAAGATGATTGATATCGAACACAGAAATGTGGGCAGGAGATGCTGTAAAAATCAAGCTGTTTTTGGCTGACAGAGATGGATATCGTACCTAGAAAACGAACAGTTTGCACATTGCAATTTACAATAATATATTTCTTCTACTTGATTAAATAACGTTTTATAATGATTACAATCCAATCCTGAAATTCAATCGATTGATGGCACATACTTTGAAATTCTACGAGGACGACAACAACAGTGACGTTCTCACGAATCCAAAATGAGAAAAGGAAACGGGCAGAATGAATGAAGTTCAAGACTCAATACTGATTATGAATTCACAAACTTGCTCGACTCTATAAGTCAGCTTGCCAAAGAAAATTGAGTAGGCACCATGTATGTATCATCAACATCATCGAAACTGCTCGCTTCACCTCAACTGTTAAAGACGTTCCTTGGAGAAAATTAAGTTAACTCATTTTCTAAATTGAGTTTCCTAATGCAAATCAAATGCTCCTAGGCTCGAGATTCTAGTGCGTAGAAAGTAGAGATACTAAACATGTCGTATTGATTTTTTTTAGAAAGGAGAGGTTGTGAAATGAGCTATATCATCATTCGGTTTGAATTTGAGTTTGTAATGCGAACTCATCTTTATTTTGATTTGCATTGCTAATGTCATACATTACATCACATCGCATCACGTATCATCGGTTTAGTGGCCCAACCTACATTTATGCATACGAACAAGAAAATGAATGAATTATATAATACCCTAAATCCTACATTAAATGGGAGTCAGTTTTTTATGCTGCGGTAAAGTGAAGACATGACATGATCATAATCATTGAAAATGATGTGATATAGTAACAATCTTACTTTAGCTCACTTTTCCCTTCATCGCAGTTACTTTCCCGGCTGGAATGCGAAATTCGAAAAATATTTTAATTTACTTGATAACTCGAGGGCTTTTGGGTAGTCAATTCAATTTCAGCAAGTACATTACGTCATTCTGAATTATGTAGGTGATTTTTAAATCAACATTCGTACATGCTTATGTACGCATACGTCCAAAGTCCGGTGAGAGTCTACAGATGAAGTAAAATTCATTCTGTGAAGTTCTGTCCACTGAACAGTAAATCTGGCGATGATGACGTTCGTTGGGCTTCAAAAAGTCATCCCAGCAAGCCTAGAGAAAAAAAACGTACCTACAATTTCCACTCGTGAAAGTGAAAAGTGGAAGTAAGCCACCACCACACCGGTACCGCAAGGGAAATCAATAGATGACAGGAATCCCACTCACTTCAAATGTCACCAGCAGAGCATAGCTTCCCCGCTCAAAAAAGGTGCTGCAATGCAATATATGTATGACATCATGGCATGTAACGCCTCTTTTCCTTTGAAACCTATAAGGGCTATGGCTATAGTTATAGTAGTATTGCATCTCAAATTTGTTCGTCTGAACTGAACATCTTTCTTTGCACCTCACAACAGACACATCCAAATAATGTAAGTTATACCGTTAAAGAAAGCTATTATTTTTTGGCGCGTACCTACGCATTCTTCAAGCATTGTTCTTTTTAATTGGCAAAACTTTTCGAGGACCGTCCATTATCATTCTTGTCCTCATTGATTTCCTTTTGAATGGGTGTAGGTACACACATACTTACTCGTCGTATAATATCCATGAATCATGTTCGAAGACAATAGAACAAAAAATATATTTAATTGTTTCAAACTTTGCAGGTAATTCAATTCAGTCTTGGAGGATCTTTCTTTCCTTTGTATATATATTCTGCATAGAATTATTTTTTACTGTTGTTAGAAAGCTTCAACGGGTGTCTTGTGTCTGAAAAAGCAGCGCTGCTTTGCAGTTCACCGGTTTACCCATTGTCATTGTAAACATACCTAGTACAAATCCTTCACAAAACTTCATGACAGGTTTTTATTAAAATATCGAAACCACGAGTGTCAGAATACATCAGCCGATTTGAATCAGCCAACAATAATTGATTTGAATTTTGGAGTAACTTTAAGGAAATGAATCGAAATCGAATTTCTCGTCTATTCGGTGACACCATTTCGGTTATTGTGAATAGAAGATCATGCAGTCGCAAACACTACTTTAAATCGATGCTTTCTACATTTTAATACGTTAAGATAAAAAATTAAATATGGTTGACTATTATGTTACAGAATTTATGTATGATATATAGTAATCCTAGCCAATGTCTCAGTTCAACTCGAAACTGTCTATTTCCATTCACCTCAGGTACTTAACAATGCCATGTTCCTAACTATTATATTCTCATTGTTTACCCTTGATTTGCACAAAACTTGACTCCACTCTTTCAATTCAAACAAAAAAGTGAACTCCTGTCCTGAAGAAAAAAGTCTTCCTTCAGCTAATCAACTTTTTTTACAGCCATGTATGTACCTATGTACAACAAATAAAAGCACATACCTGAGCTGATGGCAGATGCCCGTAAAATAAAAGTCGTAGTAAAATTCAAAGCATGCTTTACTCCTGCTATTTCCTGTAGCACATTAAAAAAGAGTTACAATTTACGATTACGGTTCTAAAGAGAAGCTTCTTCTTCTTGACTTTACGCATTTATTTAAGTCAAGTCAATTAGGTAGTCTGTCCGATTGTTTGCTGAGGACGTGGAAAGGACGAAGGTGATATGATGGTGATGGTGCAAACATTTATTTTTACAAAAAATTATATCATTTTTTTCACGGGATGTAGGATGTGAAACATTCTGACGGAATGCTAGAAACTCGTAAACTGGTCCAATTTAATTTCGCCTGTAACCTTTTACTGAAATATGCGGTGTGCGTGTGAAGAAGTGGAAAAGAAATTTATAAGATGACATCCTCCATTACAATTCACCGATAAATACATCTCGTTTCTCCGAGGCTCACTCGGCTTCGGTTTATTGTCTGGTCCACAAAAATTGCGTTTAGTAGTCTCCTCCTCCCTCAACCGAAGCAATTTTTTAATTACACTGACAGCTTACAGCCGTGCCCCGAAACGTAAGAAGACGTAAATTGCAAGTACGCGACCTCCTTAATAATGGACTTTGAATACATATGTAGCAATCGCAATTGCAATTCAGGTGGGATGATATGATAGGCCGTCATCATTACCATTACTTAATGATCATTTAAGTAAAAACTAAGGATCGGATTGTACCCATATGTATTGTATCGGGTTAAATTTTTGTATTGAAGTGTGCTTCATATCATATCATAGGAGTAGCAGTAGCGGTAGCAAAATTTTTTCATTTCATGGAAGCGAACAGGATACCTCACCGCATTCCAATGAAGCGCTAGCTCTATACTTAACGTTTGCTAATTTTAGGTATGGGAAAAACGAAACTGAAATGCCGGTACAATAATAAATTCCTTTAAATGAAGGGATGTGTTCGGCTCAGCCCCCATGCGTAAAAAATAGTATGACCTGAACGGAAGACTAGAAAAAGCAAGGTTGTGTGCTGTAAGTTAAAATGTGACCAGTGGAAGTTGAACATGTGCCCCTTTGCTTTGTTCGGCTGACTTCACTCCTCAAAACAACTTTTTTAATTATTCCGCTTGTGCTTCGGTAGAAATGGGAAAAAATGTGAAAATGTATTAACTCAATTGATTAATGTAATGATGATGACGGTGATGATGAGGACAAGAGAAGACACACCGACACGAAAAGTACATAAGATGCCGACAAGACCGAAGTGAAATAGCCAAGCCATATCGCTATCAACGAAGCTTATGAGAATTGTTCAACTTTTTAGATGCAATAAATGTGATCTTTTCCCATTTCCTTTGAAATTCAAAGTCGGTTCTAGTAATAATAGAAAAAGGCTTGTCTGTCTTGCTTTTATATTAAAATAAAACGAAACTTGAACTTGACTTAAGGAGCTCCTCTGGATTTTATTGCCGCTCAAATTGCTATTTTCCAAATTAACGAAAATGTAAAAAAAACTGTCCTGCCGCTCCGCTGCTCGGTGAGCCATGTAGCATGTATTTAATTAATTTAGAACAAAATTCAACATTAAAAAAGTTTCCTCTGGAGCTGGTGGCGTAATAGTAATACACGTTTTGTTTCAATTCAAAATGCCTGTGAGAAAAAAATATGAAGTCGTTCGTAGGTAGTCGCAGTCCCGCTGGCTTGCTCCTAGCTGGACCGCTGGGACATGGCAGGTGCAGCATTTAACAAAGAAAATAAAAACAAAATTGTTGAAACAATTTGAGTAGGTCCCTACTCATAGTCCATTCTCATGAGCATAAAACTTGGGAAATTGCAGGAGAAGGATCATCATCATTATCCGAGTTAGAGTTGCAAGTTGCACCTTAATAATAATAATAATAGTAATAGCTGAAGAAAAGATTATAATGAAGGAGGTTGTCTCGGGTCTCAGCAGAAAAACTTAAATTGCACTTTCCCATTTTGTATATAGCTGTTGTTGTTGTAGTAGTACAAGAACATGTGAAGTCTTTTGTACTACCACGGAAAATTGTAATGAAAGTAAATTATGCAACCCTTCTAATAAATCTCAAAAAAAAACTTTCAGTGTTTAGTTCTAAGGAGGAGCAAACTTACATGAAAAAAATTGAGCTGATTGCAACAAAAAATAGACAGAAGCTGTGAGTTGAGTGAGTTGCGTTGCCAAAAAACAAGTGTTTTAATTTTTTCTTTATGTTGCAGGGGAGCAAGAGGAGGGAGAGGCACTTTTCATGAGTTTATAAATTAAGAATTTATTTGGACGCATTTTTTCGATCGAGATTGTTGAGGGGGAGTTCATAAAAAGCGAAACGCAAATCAAATGGGACATTTCTCCAACTCGTCGGAATCGGCCTGATGTATTTGCTTCAAGTCTACGCGTCTATACAATCTATCGTACACCGAATTCTTTCCTTGAGGTTCCTTAAAACTTCCCACAGATGGTTGATACTGCAGGGGGAAAATGCAACATTTTCTAAACCTTCCTTTTATATTACGTTCGTCATGAACGACCTCTTCATTTCATCTTGAATGAACAAATATTGATACCTAATTCCCACCGTTTGTTAATATTCCCTTGTTTCAATTCGCATCTTTTCTTTTCCTGACTTGGGTGCATGTCCAATAAATCATCTTTTCATTTCACTCAAACAAAAAAACTTGAGCTCGACCTGTATTCTTTAGTGAAATGAGCTCCTTACACAAAGCAGTTTTTTCTGTGAATTGCTATTGCACTATCAAAAGCATGCACCCAACAATTTAATTCCTTCTAGGAGAATTGCATTCCCTATTTATTGAGAAAAAAGTTGTTTTCACTTCATTCCTCTTTACACTGTCTCCCTATCTATCTCCTCAAGAAAGGAGGATGGATGAATAAAATGATTGATATCATTCATATTATCTGTTCACCACAAAAGAAGCTAATTTTCTCGTTAGAGAAGGAAAATGCGCGCAGCTATTATAACTTGCCAAGCAGGAAAAAATTACAGGGCTTGAGCGATTCCACCTTACCGTTTTTGATTGGTGTGCCATGTTGTTTTTATTTATTATTTACGGACATTCAACTGATTGGCAGACATCCCGATCCTCCGATTGTTATTGTTAAATCGTATTTCTAGCTCCTGTCAGGAGCAAATTTATCGTGAGGAATTTTTTTTTTTGCAGGAACAACAAGAAAAAATAATGATAAGAGAATTGCATTGCACCTAATGAATAACCTTGTTTGTTCAAATACAGAGAGATAAGTAGTCGTTTGTTTTACTCCAGCTTAGGCTGTTTTCCTTTGAGGCCATTTGGCATTCGATTGTTGACCTGAAGCTTGTAAGTTAGCTGGTTGTTAGAGATAAGGAAAGTCTGAGACTGAGAAAAGCTAATCCAATCCTGCCCGAGTCATTAATAAAAATTGTATCTAGGATCTGAAATCCTAGCCACCTATTTTGCTACATGCATACATGCATTAGCGAAACTAGTACAAAAGGGCAAATGAGGTCTGAAAAGTGATACAAGGTGCAACCTGGAGGAGATCAAATTTATATGAGAAAATATTGTTGGCATTTCTCGATTTAGACGAGAAAAATTACAAATCTGCTTGAGTTTGAGAACGGGGATTCAAATTCTACTGCTGCGAGTTATTGCTGCTAGTGTGACAAAATGCACCACAAACTATATTAATCCTCTCTATGCATTTATCGAATAACTTTTAATCTAATTTTGCTAAAGTCCATATTTTCCATTTGGTTATCTCACAAAATCAACTGAAGAATTTCCTACAGCTTGCTAAAATCTTATCATTATCTGATATTAGCTAGAAGGACAAGCCAATCAATTTATTAGAGATCAATCAAACTGAACATGCTCATTCTTAGCCTTTTGTAATGCACCGGTATGCTGGTGCTTTGTGTGTGAAAGGCTATGCGGATCCAACGCATACCTCAGTCATGTCCGACAAGAAAAGTGGATTACGATTATTCCACGTTTACGTTACATTTCGATTAGGATTACGCAAAAGGAAAAATATATATTTTTCTTCGGAGTTTCCTTTTGTGAAGGACAATTATCTCTACAAAAAAGTTTTTCTCAAAAGAGAAGGAAATAAAATGCCGATAAGACGAAAGAGTTTCTCGGTTCAGTCGTAATTAGCTAATAGCTTATGGAGGGACATACCAAATTGACAGGTTAACGATGGCCGTGATTCTGCCATGGCACGACAACCCCGAAAATTTACGGTTGGAGACTAGTTTTCCCGTCCGAAGAAACGTAATCGTTTCCCGTATTTTATGAAAATCTGAGGAATCTGAAGTTATTTGAATAAATGGGACTTAACGAGCGGGAGCGTTCATTAATGACGCTTCGAAAGCAGCAGCTTTTTAAAATAAAAACCTTAAATGCCACCGTGCATTTATATAATTTTTTTAATAAAATATAAAATCGAGGTGTCCAGTGACCGCAACACTAACTATGAACGTAAGTAACTATGAACGTACCCAAATCCAAATCCCTTCACAAATGATATTTTCTCGGATTCTCGAAAAATTGAATACTCAAGGTTAACTAGCATCGCATTCTCGTCCTCCAGTCCAGTTTGTCTCGTCCTCCTGATTATTTTTTCATGTTTTCCTTTACAAAATATGTCCTGTATTTCATGTTTTTTCAGCTACTACAATACATAACTCGTCTCTCATTGAAATTGACAAAAATACGCGAAACCTTACACCCAACATCACATCTACATAACAGAACAGGTCATCTCATCATCATTATTTTACCTTATCTCAAAGAACAAAGTTGTTTTTACAAAATTCATTTATCATCTTGTAAAATCATTTGCAATCGCTCTTGCCCAGTGAAAATGTTTTTTAAACTTTTAAAGGATTACTAATGCGATATCTTCTTGAAAAGTACAGAAATAATTGCTGTCATTCCTATTCATGTAAAACTACCTAAATATCCTTTCCACAGTTGCTTTATAATAGCCCATAAAGGGGCTATTAAGATAGGTTCTTATCGGTGACAAAAATTATTTACATTTGAATAGCATCATTTTTTGCCACTAAATGTTCTTACAACAATGCAATTCCATCCAAATTGTTTAGCAATATTTTTCTCTTGTTTTATGCACGAAATTGTTCAACAAGTTGAAAAAACTTAAAGCACAAGGAAAGCATCTCGTGCGTTGCACAACCTTTTGCGAGTTCTAGAGAAACCCAATTGTATTCCGTTGTGAAATCCAGAATATTTTTAAAGAAACAGAAATAGAGTTATGGAATGAAGGAAAATGATATATATCAGTCAAATTCATTAGCAAAGTTCATAATATCATACTAATGTGCCTAGTTATAGTCGACTTCTGTGTTCTGGACAAATGTTCGTTTCGTGGCATCGGGACGGTGTCAACGCCAGCCGACTTCGGCGACTTCATATCATCCACACCCAATTGCACATGGAGTACTTACCTTACGAAAACACCTCAGTACATTGACTACTGTCACTGCATTCATTTCAAATACAAAAGAACAAGGAAAGCCAAAACAACACACCACCATACAACCCTCGAAAAAAAGAAAATTAATTTGACTGCAATCACAAAGTACATACATTAGACATAGGCATTTATTTTCTCCTTGTTTTCTACTCAACTTCATTTCACTTCAGCAGTAAAATTCTCTCAGAAAATTATGCAATTATGCAAATTGTGCAGATTAACTTTCGAAATGGGCAGATGTAGATGCCATTTATTACTGAGTACACGGCGCTACCTACCTATCTATTAACAGTACCTATAACTATTCAAATTCCTTCTTTTCACTTCAGTTTCGTATTTCTTGAGCTGTCAACCCGAGTAAAACCAGACCTACCGTGATTTAGGGACTGACTGCCGGGTTAATGTTAATATATAACGCAGGTAATAAAATGTGGTTGGCAAATTAGCGTCTCCTCACCATCCCTATATTCAAGAAGAGCAAAACTCAAAATGCATATTATTATAAATATTTTTACAATTGCGAATTTCCATTTCGTTTCGGTGAGAATAAGAACCAATCCTTCTCACCACCACCACTCCGATCTCGATCTGATCAATAATTTTTTTCTCGCTTTTGCGTAATGCAGTAAGTGCAAATATCATATCAGTTGTGGCGACTGGTGAAAGATGCATTCCATTTTAGTCAAGTGAAGGAAAAAGTGAGAGATCCGATCAGATTGGATCAAGTGAAGAGAAAAAATTGATACGCGACATGAATAAAATAAGAATTGTACATAGTCATTCCCATCCCATCTTGTTTTTTTTTCAATTGGAAAAAAAACAATTTTCGTTTGATTTAAGCTCTTGAAAATAAAGGGATAAGCTCAATGTGATGTGATCTCACTCGCCGAATCGAATTGAAATGATTATGATCATCTCAATAAGTTGTCAGCAGCTCATCTCATCTTTTTTTCAAAGAGATTAGCTCGATCAAATGGAAAGTGGTTAAAAATGGTTTGCGTTGTTGCTGCAAGTTGCATTGCAAAACACTTTGCTGCTCGTCTCACATAAGTACTTATGTCGGCTTGGTTTGCTAGAGGATCATCATAAGACGAGGATGGATGATGTGTGCTGTGATAAAAAAATGGAGTTTAATCTCCTTGAGCGCAAGAGGAGTGAACTGAGCTAATTCCATTTTGAGTACATTTTTTGATTAAATAAAAAATGTAATTTTTTTCTTGAAAGAAAATATTTT
>JAHZNI010001353.1:0-18460 GCA_027744415.1 Seira ritae | reverse complement strand
CCCTTTTTTTCTGCAAAAGATCGCTTAGGAAAATGTACCTATTCAAACACTGAAGTGAACGATTTGCTCACAAATTTTTGTGCATCTAATCTGATTACTCTTGAGACATAAAAAACGTTCTGATCCATACATAATGTAGCCAAGTGATATCACATAAAAAATATTCACTTTTACTCCCTGATTATGATTACCTAATCTAGTTTTTAGCAAACAAATCACCCCAATGAATCGGTGGCTAAATTTATTGATGCTTTGCGTATCGACGTATCAAAAAAACTTAATGTTCGCTTCAGGTCACATTTAATCTGGAGACGTTAAAATTAGCTATTTGGGTATACGGTAGACATGTGGAAGGAAAATCATTAGATGCATCATTTTATTCACAAAATATTAAGATCCATTGTCGACAGTTGTCTTTATACTTGAAACACCTGACCTGGTATTGCATCTGAATTGGTTGGACACCCATTATTCATATGAAAACAATGTGAACTCGATGACCCATAATATGATTTAATACTAATTGTTATTCTTGTGTGCTCTAGTGCTCATCATTATATCAATTTTATTCTAAATTTTGTTACAGAAAATAGCCAAAGTGGACTCGGACTTCTATAAAGGCAGCAAGCTGTCTTCTCCCTGGACTCCGAATTCAGCCCCCGCCCCTGACACAAATGGGGCGGGGAGCGAAAGCAGCTTGGATGTCAGCGATGTAAGTTGATAACAATCTTTATTAAATTTAATATAGTTTTAGCATTTTGTCCGCTGCATTTTCAGAGAAAATGTCTCTTCTCCCAGTTCATAACTCCACGCATAAACATCATTCCTTCTAGCACATTTATTCCTAAATCAATTGGCGAGGACGATTAAATAGGAAGAGAGAGAAAGTCAGAAATCGTAAATCGTGCTAAATACATCAAATCAGTTCCATTCTTTGTTTACGAGGAAGTAAAAATGAGATCGTACATAGCAAGTCTATTAGACTAGTCCTCCCTTTTGACAAATGGCGTAATGGAATAACATTGTAATAGATTAGGTTTTATATCGACTCGCGATTTATATCTTGTTTTTGAGTGCGCACATGGATCCATTCAGCTCGAGTAGTGTCACCTCAGTTTTTCTGGCTCATTTTCCTCAGCCACTGGTAAACCTTTACTATTCACCTTTTAAAAAGATTTTCGAACAACTATATTTAAGTAATACATATTATATATTTTTGGTGAAGTTCTGTCCTGTCCTCGGCTCAGCTCTGCTCTGATTTTAGTCCAAACTTTTCGTCACATTATTTTCTTTTAGGAAGCATTGAATAAGCGGAACGGAAACCGCAATAAGTAGTTAATGTGGTAGCGCACTACTCAAACCACTCAGTCAGTCCATTTGGTAGTAAAGCGACACCATACAACATCACTAACACGCTATGCGTTGACTAGGCTTGCGCTTGGCTTTTTAGGCACGTACCTACATGTCCGAAAGAAGTTATTATCACGATAAACCATCGCCATCATTATCATCATCATCATCATCATCAGGCATGCCCTTACCCAAGAAGAGTTTTTCAGATTTATCAGAGTAGAGCACATGGCCAAACGCCAACAGATGGATTGGAGTTGTTGGATTTCGAAGAAAAGTAGTGCAGTGCAGTTCATACGAGGACATTGAAGTTGGATAGGAATACGAAGAAAATAAGGCTTGTAATTATATGTATATATGATCAAGAAATAAATCAAGGTAGCGAGCTCACTCCGAGAAACTCATTCATTTTGCCAAAAAGTGAACTTTGCTGGTTCAAATGAACTTCAAAATCCAATGTAATTTTTTATGTTGGTAAGCAAGCGCAAAAATAATATTTTAGATGAAGAAGGACAAAATGAAGTACTATAGCACCGAAATGAAGCGTGCTTTTTTTGATTCTGCTAAGCGTGAAAACTTTATTTCCTGTCAATCGAAGTTGAGATATTATTCATTTTTTGGTTCATTTCATGAGATAATCATGCTTATGTGTGTTCACATTCTCCAATTAGGATGTTGCTGATTAAATATCTGCGACTTTTTATATTTTATGATAACCTACCGGCAAAAGATTTAAAAAAATTTATACAAGGCCATCTAAAAATTCATGTTTGGCATGCTCTGATAGAGATTTTTGAGATGGAGAGAGGGAGGATATAAAGCTAAGTTGACCGACTTTTTTTCCTGATGGAAATAAATAATGATTAAATTCGTTGCGTATATTATGTTTATTTTTTTGCAGCTGCAATCTGCTCCACGTATATATGTACATATTATGTATTTTTTTTTGTTGTAGGACGACAAAGATTTATCATCGTCGGATGCGGAGGGTGTATGGAGTCCGGATATCGAACAAAGTTTCCAAGAAGCCCTTGCCATTTACCCACCATGTGGAAGGAGGAAAATTATCCTGTCCGATGAAGGGAAGATGTATGGTGAGTAAAAATGATTTCGAATTAGAGATGCTTTACTTATCATGAGGAAGTATAGTGGTACATATCTATTTAGTATAGTCGTGGTGCGACGATGTATTTAGGTTCATTACGCCGGATAAAGTAGTTTTTTTTATCCTGTGAGAAAGTCGTCGTCAACTTTTTTTTATGAAAGTTTATGATGAAATCATTATAACTCCCATTTCGTTTGGAAAATTCGCCTTGAAATTATTTAAGCATGGAATTATTACGTTTGAAAGAGATGAAGGACATGAAAATTCTCAGAAAATATATTAGATTGGCATCATGATCGTCTCTTGCTCTTACTAATGCCAGTCAGTCAGTTGGTCGGTCCTCTTCAACTTTCACGAGGGAGCGGGAGCGTAGAACTAGTAGAACCTCTGCTCATGTCTCATGTTTGCCAGGAATACAATTACCTATTGCTTGAATATCTGGATGATTTTTTATCGAGTTTTCAATTGAAAATCAGGCTCGCTCGCATGAGTTTCCATAGGTCATTGATTAGTCGTCAAAATTCAAAAGCACGTATTATGCATTCATCATCAATGTGATTTCATATGATACAGACACATAAATGGAAGTGAATGGAATGAAACGGCTTTCGTATGGATTCACCTTCCACATTCATTCATCCAGTTATTATTACTACAGATTCAGATGTGATGTAGAGAATCAGGGAGAATGGAATAAAGCGCAATTCCGAATCACAAAAAGCATCATAATATAATAGGGGAAAGGAGGAAACCCTGTTTTCATTTTTTTCTTCTCTCCTTGTATCAAAGCAAGTTTCCAGTCTTTGTGTCTCTCATTCAATTTTATTCTTTCGAAAAAAAACCTTACCTTCACTAAATTTTACGTGTTGTATAAAGGCAGATCTTACCACGTTTGCATTTTTACTACGAACATACTAGGTAACACAAGTATAAAGATGAAAAAAATATGTATATCTCTCTATTTAATATTTACTAGAAAAGTCCACTAAAACATCTTTCTCTAGAGTTTCAAGAGATGAAAGGAGAGGACCAAGCCAGACCAGAGTCTGAGCTTTCTTTAATCCTTCGTCTATTTCATTTCCAACGGGTTCAAAGAGATATGGAAGGAAACATTTTTCGGCCAGGCAGATACATAGATGGATATTAATTTTTCGATCGCAGTTTCCCCCATATACATAAGGCATGCAAGAGAGGATCACCCTTTTAGCAGTAGCAAAGTATGAGAATTAACTTTTTCTCTATGATCTACATTTTTTTATGTTTGATTTTGCTTCGATAGTTGTATGTTCCATGGAATAAAATTAATCGGAAAGAAATTGCTTAGGGAAAGCAAAACACTTCATGGAGGGAAATGGGAGAAAAGTATTTTTTTTGCCAAGCAGATAAAAAAAATATTCAGTCACATTGAGAAGAAAATAATCTACGTATTTATGATTATTATATTCCTTTTAGCCAAATCTTAAATGGGATCTTGAGATGAAGAGTTTGCGTTAGCACATAATAAACAGTGAGTTAATCAGATGTAATACTAGAGAAAAGTGCCTCACAATAGTAGTATAAAGCCACACAAAAAATTCTCTCCTTCTCGAATGGCTTATTTATTAAGTATTACCCAACTTTATTTGCGAGTTGTAGTTGTAGTAGTAGTAGTTGTGCAATAATAATAAAAAGCAGTCTTATTATTAGTATTGTTATTGTTGTTGTTTTCTTTTATTTTTGTTCTGACTGCGTAGTGGGTATGGAGTAGGAGTAGTTTCCTTTTTTCGCCGTTTTACTCTCCTCCTTTGAAGGTTGCTAAAGAAGTAGGAAAATTGTTTGAGGCAAAGAAGTTCATGAGTATCATAAACCATGCACTCAAGTGTACTACTACTACTAAACTGCTGCTCCACACAACAACTCACTCGTTTAGCATTCAAGAGATTGCGGCTTCTTCGAAGAAACAAGCTGCGTATCACGTTTAGAAAGCAAAAAAAAAACTGTGAAGAAATAAAGTAGGGGGTGTGATGAGTGGTTTTAGCTGAAATGATGATGAATACTAGCAAGTAAAGTTGAAAAGGAAAGCAGAAAGGAAAAGAAAAGAAATGAAAGGAGAAATTGAAAATGGGAAGAGAAGAAGAAGAAGAGACAGAAAAGCCTTCATCATCAAAAGGTTTCGTCGTATGTGGACAAGATTTAGTAATAAGGATATTGCACAACTTTTTTTCCTCGTATCAAAAGCTAGAAAATTTAAGATTGTCTTGTGTGCTCCTAAAAGGGGAGTCGGGACAAGGAGGGAAGAGACTAGGCTAGGAAAGAGGAAGAAGGAAATAAATAAGTTCATTGAGCGAATTGTACTTTGCCAATGTAATGCATGAGAGCTATAGACGACAGTCAGACGTATATCAAAATAGAATATATTTGGGTGGAAGCATTCAGTCTTACTTTCGTCAAATAATGTTGAACTTAGAGATCTAGATTGTGGGAGTGCATAAATCTTCAAACAAACGAAAAAAGTCATTTCAAGTTTTTTTATCGTTGACCCTTCCTAAGGCAGGTACAAGGAAGAGGTGAAATGATGGAAATAAAAATAAGTAGACAATGTAAAAAAGGAAATGAAATGAAGAACTTAGACTTGCATTAGAAAAAAAGAAAGTATGTAGCATGCGTGTTCTTGTTTTTCATATTAAAATCGCAACAACTCAAAAATATGAAAATCGAAGAGATGCGGCACACATAAAAAATTAGATGAGAAAGAGGTAAAGTTGCAAGTATGTATGTTGGGATTAGTCTTCCTGCTATTACAGTACAAAACTCATCTGAAACGAGTGACTCCTCATAATAATCTGTGTTCTTGGATTATCGTGTAGCATTTCATAAAGAGTCAAATAGATACTTTGGCTATGGCACATGACTTTGCTATGTGAAAGCCGTTCTACTTTCTTCCTTCCAGAATCAGATATACACTTTATATAAATACTTTGGCTTGGGAAAAACTTTCAGAGACTCCAAAGAGCAACTTTCTTCATCCCTGTCTTTAAGGTTAGGCTAGGTCTTTTAGAAATAGTAATAGTAATAATAATAAACGTGCGTTTTAATACGACACGACGACGGTGTTTAGCGATGATCATGATGATGATGATGTCTCAACCGCACAAGAAGCAGCATCAGCATCAGTTTGCAAAGGTAATCCTGCATCCCGGGTCGCACACACTCGCTCTTAAAGTATTATTATTAGAGCACATGCATTCTCATCTCATCCTCATCACTAGACTAGGACTAGGACCACCGTCTTCAAAGTGTAATAATATTAAGTTTTCCCAGTGTTTCGCTGATTTTCCTAACCATTCATCCTCTTTCTCTAGTTTCGTCAAAGAAATCTTGGGTTTTCTTCCTGTAGCCACAACTTCCATCTCTCTCTTTCTTTCTCTTTTCCAGCAGACATCGTCGTCAGCATCAGCATCATCATCACTATCACTAAACCTCTTCTTCTTCTTCTACTTCTATTTTTTTTCTTCATTTTTTTTATACTCCT
Source organism: Seira ritae (assembly GCA_027744415.1). NCBI lineage: Eukaryota > Metazoa > Arthropoda > Collembola > Entomobryomorpha > Entomobryidae > Seira > Seira ritae. Next base: position 12,494 of record JAHZNI010001353.1, on the reverse strand, counting down.
TGTCTTTCCCTTCTCTCTTTCTCTCACTCAAACCAAATAGGATGGAGATCAGAAAGTTGTTGTGTTGTAGTTGTTGAAAATAAAAACTTTTTTTCTTAAGTTTCTTCGGTTCTTTAGTAAAGCAATATGAAAGTAGTTGTGTTGGTAGTTTTCCAGTCCTTGTTTTTTTTTCTCTCTCTCTCTCTTTCTTTCTTCTTTGAGAAGTTATCCGTGTAAATAAGAGTTCCCTGCCGTCATATTATTACTTTGCTTTTTTTGCAGTAGTAGTGGTGGTCGTGGCATGGCATGGCATGACATGAAAGTTAGACGAGTAAAAGGTTTCATAAGGTAGTCGTTGTTGTGTTCCTACACGGTACATTATGAAGGGGAAAGGGGGAGACGAGACGTCATCGCACAAAATGATAGTTGTAAGTGGTGAAGCTTTAGCGGAAAAAAAGAGTGAAGAGAGAGAGAGAGAGAGGGAAGAGCAATCTACTTTTTCAGACTGTTTTTGTACATCCCGTTAGGTACATGCACTAATTGGACATTCCTGGCATAGTTTAGTTGGGATATATATGGTTGTGTGTGGATTCCCTTCTTCTCTTCTCTTTGGCAAAAGAGCGGAAAAACTGACGAGAGATTGGAATATAAGTTTAGTTGTTTCCCCTTCTCCCTTCCTATTCCCCTGCTTTTGTTATATGCACTTATGTCTTTCTCTCTCTCTCTCTCCTTTAGTCACTTTTCCATTCTTTTCTCTCCACATATTTTTCTCTCTCTCTTCGGGTGATCTGATGGAGAATCGACCGATACAGGGTTTTTCCAAAAGCTTTTGGTCTGATGACTGGCTCTTTCTCTGCTGGCAGAGCAGAGTCAAAAAAAAGTTGTGTAATATACTGAAACATGTACATAATATTACATTTGTCTTTTGAGTGGATGTATGTGGATTGGATTGGATTGGATGCATATACAACGACGACGACAACGATGATGTTGGTTCTATACAAAAAGAAGCCATTCTCCTCGTTGCTTCCTTCAATTCTTTTTATTTTCCAAGGGAAAAAAAATCTATCTTTTCCCTAAATAGCATGAAAACTGCAGCAACAGCAGCAGCAGTAGCAGCAAGATCGCATCGTTGAACAAATGAAACACAATGATGTGTAAGCTGGAGTGATTATAATAGTAATAAGAAGTGTTCATAGTTTATTTTGCACGCTATTTTTTCGCCTCTCTCTCTCCCTCTCTCATATATTATGCTGTTCGGGGAAAAACGTGGATAGATGTGTGCGAAGGAAACGGAAAAAGCAGTCCGTCAGACTGGTGTTACTTCACATTCAACATTTTATCAGTTTTATATTCACGAGCAATTCTCTTTCCTCTTGTTTTTTTAGATGAGTACCAAGTACCGAAAATCCAAATTCAGGTCGAGAGACAGAAATGTGTAGCAACATGTCAAGTCACTCAAGTCGAAGTCGACTGTAGTTGTTGTAACACTGAGCTTAAAAAAAAAATAAAAAACGCCATGAATCCATGAATTCGAATTTTGAATGCAAAATAAGAAATATCTTAGCTCCCATCTCTAGGAACATATAAATATTTTGTTCATTGATATTGTCGCCGTTGTTGGTTTTCTTGTAGCAGTTATTATTGCCTCTTGAATTTATGCTAAAAAACAGAAAAGGCGAGTGAAGTCAAAGTCAACTCGAGCCTCTTTCAGATGATTTCGTATTATTGTCATGATGAAGCAACTAAAACGAGTGCAAAAAGCGTCTTTCTCTCTGTTTAAGTCTGTAACCGGCTTTTGGCCTCTTTCGATTCCTTTTTTGGTTGGAAAAAGGTGGTATAAATTCAATAGTAATATTATGATGATGATCATCGTCCTCGCTCTGTCATCGCGTCGTCGTCGTCCACGGACGGATTCTTATGAATTGAGTAGGCATAGCATCCCTATAGCGTTCGTTCACGACACGGCAATAATGTCTGAATGAAAATTCATGGATGCATGCGGAATAATATTATAACTGTGTTATTCACTCATCCGGAGAGACTGTCTTGTGTTTTTCATTTTGCTTTCTTGGAAAATGTCAAAACAAATATCAACTTTATGAGAGTCCCCGTCTCCCCTCGTCTCTATCATCGCGATCGTTATATGATCATCGAAGATGTCCTTTCATTCTGACATGATCGACGACATAAAGTCTAGCTGTCGCAATATCCTAGTTGACTCTAAAATGGAAAAAAATTGTGTTTTATTTTATATTTGCTAATACATACTTTCATTTCAAAGGTGCTCATTTCATTTCATTTCAATCTCACTCTGATCTGCTGCTGATCTGAGTTGAAGGAACTAGGTAGGTATGTATGTATGTGCATATCTCTTTTCATTTCTCGAATCATTCATACGTATTCGTGAACTTTTTTTTATTTTTACCTTTTTTATGCAATATATCGCTGGCAACATTTTTACAAGGGCTATATGCAAAAACTTTTTTTATGGAAAAGGGTCATATGCGTTCAACAGAATGCATAGAAAGGGATCATATGCCGTTTTGGGGCAAATTGTGCCATTCAGTGCATTATATCAAGCAGAAAACGCCGAGCATTTCGATGTATGCAAGTTGATATGTGCTGCAAAGAATTCGAGAGGAAAATTCAAAATCAGTGAAGGGTTCTATTGCATACATTGGATTTCGCAGTGAATACTAGCTTACGCCTATCAACCACAATACAAGAAAATTCCTATTTAGTATCACTTTGATATTGCTTTGATGGCACAAAAAAAATTTTAGAAGAGGTCTTAGCCAAAATGGCAAAATTAAGTAATTTCGAAATTATTCTAAAAGTAACCACTAATGTTTAGCCGTTTTCCTCGAAACTCAAAAAATGCGTATGATCCCTTTCTATGCATTCTGTAGAATGCATATGATCCTTTTCCATAAAAAAAATTTTTTGCATATAGCCCTTGTAAAAATGTTGCCAGCGATATAGCAATATTTTAGGGATGCATAAAAACTTTGTAGACTATTGCTGGTTTCGTCTTTTTAATATGACTTTTTCTCCAAGTCCTAGGAAAAAAGATAATAATAGCGATCTTCATCATCATCATCCCCATCTCCCTTTTTCTTCAGTTGTTTACCATCTTCATATTCTATTCCATGCTCCTTAGCTGACATTGTCATAGGTTATATGCCCGTTGCTCTTATTATTTATTTTCTTTTTATGCTCCCACACACTATCTTATTTAAAAGGGAAGGCGCGCACACGGAAGGGCAGCTAGACAAGCAAGAAATGAAGTAAAATGGAAAGACAAACAGCTATTCTGAGAAAGTGGCATTGCCTGGCTGGACAAAGATGAGAAATAAGAAGGAGAAGGAAAAATAACTAAATTTAATATCATCCTCTTTCCCGTTCTGTCTCCTTCGAGTTCGCTTCAGTCAGTCAGTCATTCTCTATAACTTGGTTTTCATCATTTCCCTCTTCCATCCTCCCTCCTTGGCTGTGGGAACACAGGACTTGTTTCATAATATTGAATATTATTATTTTTTATTGGTTAGCCCCGCTCCGGTTCAAGAGGGAAGGCAATGGATTTTTTATTTTCCTTTTCCCGTTTCATTCCATTCAGCTTTCTTTAACCAAATATGCTGATCTCTCCTCCAAGCTGTATCTCTTGACTTTCTCGTTTCGCTTTCTCCTCCCTCTTCTGCACCCAACATCCCTCCACAAATAGTGGAGGAAATTCTTCTCGTTTGAGTTAGAAAGACAGTCGTGGGAAAGTTTACAAGTCTATATTTGAATGGACTACAAACTGCAACTCAATCATTTCCTAATCACCAGTGTATATGATGATGCACGGCATCATTTTTTCTAAAATGGGGTGATCTTTTTTGTCTGTCAAACTGAATTTTTTAAACAATTCTTCAATGTATTTTTATATTGTAAAATTCCTGGGTTCTTCCTGAGATATACGTCCATGCTGTCCAGTGAAAATCCCTTCGTTCGTGCCTCTTTTCTCCCTGATCTTATCCCCTACTTGAATTCAAGACATTTTTTGTAAGGGGAGCCATTTTTACCGTAATTCACTTGCCTTCATAATGCAGTTTAATGGATGCCAAATCATGTAGCAAAATATGGTTATCCGACTTATGAAGTTTTTTTTGTAGAATTGATTTATTTATTTGGGTCTTATATTTGAGATGAAAAACTTCAAAGCAAAGACGGAGAGAGAGGGAGAAAGCACTAATACTTACCTTGATGCTGTTTGAGGTATGTATTGTTGGGTTGGGAAGAATCCTATGACGTTCATGTTCATGCTTTAGAAAAGAAAGGGAAATTGGTTTTTAAAGAGAGTGCAGCTTCACCTGAAAATTGAATTTTTCATGCCTTTAAAATACAGAGGGAATGTTAAAAGCCATAATTGTTATGCTCAAGTCGTAGACTACTACCTCACTTGAAGCTGCACCACAGAAGAAGATGGGAACTCAAAATACCGGGTTTTTTCAGAGCCTCCCTCCTCCCCTAAATGACTTTAAGGATGCTGTGTGTCAAGGTGGTATGAAAACTATCTAGAGTGGCTCTTTAAATTGCGCCATCAAGTTACTCAAGTGGAAAGACTACTTATGGAAAGATAAAAGATGCTAATGCAGTTCATTCCCTCGTCTTCTAAACCATTTTTTTTCTCGTTTGCCAACTCTCTTATCTGCTCATTTATGCATGCATAATCAAAACCCATGGGCGATATATTGGGGAAAATAATGGAATCTTGATTTTATTAGCCGCTGCTATGACTCAATTGGGCTTTCACGAGGGACTTCCCGTAAACCCTTTTTTTATGGTGTATAAAAACAATTTAATTCTGGGAGCATAAACCCCATGCATTTTGATTTCCATCAGCATCTATCGTAAAACGGAGGTTTTTTAATCACTTTCTTTTAAATGGAAGCATGCAGATCTCGAAAAAGATTGCTGAAATTCGTTAGATTTTTTTTATTTTGACTTATGTTGTGCACGTACAGCATTTGTACCTAGTGCCTATGCACAATATTGTGTATTGTTCCTCACAAAAATTTGTATTCAAGTTCATACTCTGATTTGATTGAGTAAAAATCCCGGGTTTTTAAATCATTCACCTCCCACTCATTTTTCTCTATACGGGAAGGAAGGAAGGAAAATAATTTAGCAATTTAAGGTAGTTTTTTTAAGGAAAGATAGGTCTACATACTACGGTGGTGAACGTTGATTTACGGGGACATGAACGCATCATCACAGCGTGATAGCGTGACAAGAAAGCTTAATGAACTCCATTCTGATAAATGAGATCTTGGGAAAGGGACACTTTATCAGTTGTCATCCCACATGGAGTTTTCTGGTTTGATTTCCGCATTTGTGTAAAGCCGTTTTCTCTTGGAATGAATCCTTGGAGCAGAGGATGAAGAGGAAAAGCAGATAGGTATGTAGATATTTTGCAAAACTGTCAACGACAATAAGAGGCGTATTAGGTAAAATAAACCAATACTATACTCCTATCGCTAAAGTAGTACATATACATTTCATTTCATTCAAATAAGTAAGTTTCGAATTTCTGTTGTTCTATCATTTCCTGTTTTTGCATTTCATGCATAAAGTATAAATTATTTTTTAGGGAAATACCTGAACAAGTAAGAACTTGGTTTCTGTATACTTATTTTTGGAAAAGAGGGGAAAGTGTGAATCTGTTAACGTTAAGCTAGAAACCGGAAGGCACATATCCTTTCATTTCTGCTTTCTTTTTTTCACCTAAGCCGAGAAGACAAATGATAAACGACACATTTGTCAAGCAAAAATCTCTTTCTCCTTGCTAGAAAGTTCAGGCACTCGACTCAACTCAACTACCGTTGAACGAGCATTCAAATGTAATACCCGTTTCATACACTCTTCCCATTCATTTTCGACGTACTGTGTTTTATTTTTTTCTGAGGGAAAAAAGTCAAACTTGAAGGAACGAAGAGGGAAAAAAATGGAATGAGGAGAGAGAGAAAGAGGGAGAGAGAGAGGACGAACACACGCTTTTGTTTCCCTAAATGTCTTCTCTCCTGCTTTTATTTGTGTCTCTGAATGAGACGAGTGATGTGTGGAATTGAGTAAAGTAGCGAATAAGGGTGACAAATAATATTGAGAGGAAACGATAAAAGCGAGATTCAATGCGAGCATAGTTTTTTCCATGCTCGCATTCTTTTCATCCAATAATGCGTTAACTTGTGAAAGAGGGTACTTTTTCCCGAATTTAATGTCGAAAATGAGCGTTTTTTTTCTCTCTCTGGAAAAACACCAGCTATAAACCAATATACTAATGGCTGTCGCATAAGTCGAGAGAGAGAGATAGAGAAAGGGAGTGCAATGAAAATTTGTACTTTAGAGACCACCAACGACGACCAAGTCGACATCTTAGCAAAGTTGGATTTTGCCATGTCGAAGGAGGAAAAAAAGTGCTCACTCTCCTGTAATATATGTTACCTATTACTTCTTGAGTGTGGGGAATAAGTATGTTCTATTAAAACTATTCCCGCTCCACTTGCTCTACACTTTTAAGGTTTGAGACTTTCTCCATTTTTGTATCACCACGACCACCATCATTATCATCATCATCATCATCTTTCCAACCAGAAAAAAAACGCCAAGAAGTAATGTGTCTACTTTGATTGTTAATGGCGTAATAATGAAAAGACTACATCTGGAGTTGGAATTATTTTTTTCCTAATTCATTTCTATTCCAAATATTTAGACAATTTAGCCAAGATTAAGATTCGCCCTATGGCCTCATTCATATTTTATTAGCAATGTGAACGGCACATCTAATGACTTTTGATCTTTTCAAGCCATAAGCCATTCATTTAGGTAGAGTTTGGTAATTCAAGACTTGAAATAAAAAAAGTTTTCTTGCATCGTTCAGCTTCTATTTTTAAATTTAAATGGCAGTCGACTCTATTAATTCTGTCAGCGCATCTTGGAAATATTTTGTATTCTGCGGGTTGATTCGGTAAACAGCATAAAACTTGTTAGGACAAGGGAGAGAGCTTAAGGGTGATGTGATGGACAGAACCTGATGAAATTAAGTTGTCCATTAATTGAACTAATTGTATGGCTGAGCAATTAATGTGAATTATGCTGTATCTTATGTGTGGTCATTGAATAAATAAAAACGCAATAAAGGACTTCGTAATACAATTCCGGTTTTTTCTCCAATCCACTTATACATATCGTCTGCAACTTTTACTTTCCTGGCGCTTGTGTTTTTTTCCTCAACTAAAAGAGTGGTCATTGAAACCTCTTTTGTGGATTCGCAGGATGTTGTTTTATTTTCAAATACATAAAAGGAAAAAATAAATGGTTAAGTGTACAGTATTTTTTATTTAGTTTTACAACTTGATGAAAAGATAACGAAAACCATGGAAGAAGAATCGAACACTTGCTTTGCAAACAAACAATGCATTTTATCCTTCTTCCTTTTCAGTAAAGGAGTCACTAAATAGACAATGCGATGACATCAAGGGCTCTGGCTCTGCTTCTCTCTACACCATACCAGCATCAGCGGCGAAAGCAATATCTTTGTGTATACGTACTACGTGAGTCGAGTCTCACATCGCGATCGCATCATCATGAACTTTTATTGTCGTATTTTTTTCTCTTTTTTCATTTTGAGAATTTTACACGGCTCCGATCAATAAAGAAAGGAGGAAGCTATAATGGACCATGTATTTTATGTGCATGTGTGTATGTGTATGTGCATGCTGACATCGGATGAAATTACCCTAAACCATTTTTATTTTGATGCAAGCAATAAGATCGGACAGGATAAGACCGAGCGTTTATAAATCGTTCCGAACTGAACTGGTGTGGTGATGGTGGTGGTGGTGTGAGTTTCTTTATTGGATTTGTCTCTGTCGCGTCCCTCATTTATAACTTGGTGACATTTCTGGAAGAGCCAGAAATTCACGTTTCCACGTGCTTCTACAATACAATGCATATTTACGCCACCGAACCGACTCAACCAAATAAAAAGATCCGCTTCATTCTCCTCCACCTCCTCCTTCACGCAAATTTGACGTTTTATCCACAACAATGGCTAAATAAAGCTCATCCTACAGTTACAGTAGTAGTGGAGCAAAATTTAGTAATAAGCTTTCCTTTAACTGCCATCATCATCCTCACAGCGAGACTCGATTAATACAATACAATGTACGACCGACATGAATGAAAATGAGATGCATGTATCAAAATCAAGCATTGATTATTTTACATTCGGATTCCGAACCAGAAGCAGGAAAACAATAAAATTCTGGGCATTGCAAAAGCACTGATCCGAATCTGATCTTTTCTTAGGATGGGTAAGGGTGCTGAGGGTAACTTGAGATTTTTGCTGCTGCTACTGCTTCTTCTGGTTCTCCGCTGAAGTTGAAAATCATGAATCACGACGTGACTAATTGTAAAACGTCTGACATAACTTGCCTCAAAAAAATCAAGTATCAGTGGTTAAGTATACCTGACCTTACTTGATATATTTTTTTCTTAGAAGTGATTTTTTTCATGTTCTTGTTTGATTCTATCTATCTACATACAATATGCATTAACGTTTAGTAGGACGATGAGTCTTGTCGATGTTGTTGATGTCACAGAAGAGGTTGTAATACGTGCATAATATATAGTACTTTGTAGACGTGCAAAATATCATTAGAGGGTTATAATTGCATTATGAATCATTGGTTTTGCTGGGATGATTTTTTTCTTCTTAGCCTGGCTGGCTGGCATGGCATGGCAGGCCTGGCCTGGCCTACGCCTATAGGCAAGTTTCTATGTCGTTGTTCGTGAGTCATCTATGAAGACAAGACATCATCATGCTCTCTACTCTCTACCTAAACGTTTTTTACGGTTTTTTTACTCCACTCTGCAATCTGCATCTTCTCAAAGGATAAGCAACCAACCCAATTTAATTACTGCACCCTTCTTTCTCTGCACAAGAGAAGACAAACATGGATGGGTCGGTCGTCGAGATCGTTTTCTTTTTGTTGTTTTATAACTGTAATAATATGGTGTCAATACGGGCATGATTGTGGTGATGTGATGTGATGATAATGCGTGATGTAAAGAAGAAACCTCTTTTTTATTATTCACCCTCTTCTGTTGTCTTTCTTACTTCCATGTAAGCACTTACAAGCTTTCTCATTCTGATCCGAATGTATGCATGTATTATTATGTATGAAATGTGCTTGTTGCAGAAAAATAAAACTACCCCATTTGTGTACGAAAAAAAACAGGTCCACCAAACCAAAACTGTTTCAATTAACAGGGCTTTGAACTCTACTCTCTCTCTCTCTCTTCTCTATTTCTTTCTCCCTTGATTTGTTTTCTCATGTCTGGAAAATGCTTATGAATACACCCCAGAGCATGTAATGCATATACACCTTCATGATGATGATGACATAATTAGGGCCGTAAAGAGTAATATTGTATTAGGTATTCTAAATGGATGGATGACGGGGGTGTAATTTTACAGTTAAATTTTGAAATAAAAGAATACCTACCGGCAATTCAGAGAAGTAATAGTTTTTTTTATTGCGACACGTTTCCTTTTTAACTTTTCTGAGAAATGATTAATTAGAATGTATTGTAGTATGTAGTACATAGAGTCATAGAGCAATTACAGATAGTATGTATTATTTCCATCGATTTATATCGTTACACAAATGATCAATTAAAAGGAATTACGCAAATTAATTACATATTGCCAATTAAAGTTTACGCAAATGCATTGTGTCCTCCAAGAAGTGGTTTTTGCATGTCCTCTGAAGAATACGATTTCATTTTATTTTTTTTTTGTGAGCTTGGAGTTGGAGCCTTCCTATCCGTCTCCTGATTGTCCGTTCCTCCATTGCATAAGTTTTCCTGCTATCAGAGTCTTAATTGAAATAAGGTGGAGATAAGAGAGCAAGAGGCATTTTCTAGGATTTTTATTGCTCAATATGGAAATGTGACTCTTGAATAGAGCTGCCGTATAAATAGAAAGTATAGATATTCAAATAAAACAATTTTAACATTCTTCCTGCCATTGAAATTGGAGAGTGCGCAACAACGCAGTTGCATCTGATTACAGAAGTTACATATTTCATTTCCAGAAATTCTTCATGAATTATTGTAATTTTGATTGATGCTTCATTTGAGAAAATGTTTTTCCTCTGTATTTTCAGGTCGTAACGAGCTGATTGCACGCTACATAAAACTGAGAACGGGGAAGACGAGAACGCGAAAGCAAGTTAGTTCACACATTCAGGTGCTGGCCAGGAGGAAGCTCAGAGAGATTCAAGCCAAATTAAAAGTAATACTTTATTTCTCTTGTTAATCCTTCGCCAAAAAAATTAGAAGTTTATGGTTTTCGAAGTTCAAGTGTGAGAGACGTACTATATCAATACATCTTTTTAGCAAAACCAGGACCAGCAGGCCAAAGACACCCAGAAAGCCCTCCAAACCATGTCATCAATGTCCAGTGCACAAATCGTTTCGGCAACCGCCATGCACAATAAGGCGGCAGCTGCTGGACTTGCCACTTTAGGATTGGGGACACCTGTACCATACACTGGAGCGGTGAGTTAGTTGTTTTCTCGTGTAAACGCATACTATGCGATTATTATAATTGTGTCATTTACAGTAGCAATATTTAATGCTCAAACCGGTTATTCATTTTTGTTTCATTGCAGTTTTGGCAAACAGGCTTGCAACCAACTGCTCAAGAGTGAGTTTTTCTTTCATTTTCATCACAGAAGCTGTTTCGTTTGTTACTTGGAATTGATTTGTGAATTAAATATGTTATTTGTAATTTATTAGTGTAAAGCCGTTCGGCCAGACGGTATATGGAGGGGCCACCGGTGGAAAAGCACATCCAGCTGGAAACGGAAGTGGTGGACCCGATGTGATACCTGGCCCACCAAGTGCTGCCTGGGAGGGAAGAGCGATAGCCACTCATAAACTCTGCCTCGTTGAATTCTCCGCTTACATGGAGCAATCTAGAGATCATGACACAGTAAGCCTGACTTTTTTGTATTGCATCATCATGTAATTTATTTAAATTCTGATTTGATATGCTTATGCAAATATTTCATTCGTTTATAGTATCAGAAACACTTATTTGTGCACATTGGACCTGCTTCCTACACAGATCCTGTTCTAGAGGTATGCATTTCAAGTGATAGTCAATTACAGCGTTCCTCTCTCATTTCATTTGAGAAACATCCTCACGGTTATTTTTCCCCCAATTTTTTTGTAGTCTGTGGATATACGTCAAATCTACGACAAATTTCCTGAAAAGAAGGGTGGTTTGAAAGAGCTCTATGACAAAGGACCGCAGAATGCTTTCTTCCTCGTCAAATTCTGGGCTGATCTCAATTCCAACATCCAGGATGAAACCCAGGCGTTTTACGGTGTCACAAGCCAGTAAGCTATTAACATTCGATCCTCCTCAATTCTTCTAGAGGAGGAAATCAAGTATCAAAGTAGAAAGAGTCATGTAGTAGGAGTAGTATGTAGTAGCATAAAATGACCAATTTATTCTCACCGCACGGTATTATTTTTCCAACATTTCAGACAAGTCAACTCTCCTCGAATTCATATATACCTTTGGGCAATTACTATGACTACTATATACTCCAATTTGTCATTTATTTTGCAGGTTGTGACCAATCGAGAAACTCAAGAAACCCTTCTATGCATTGCCTACGTTTTCGAAGTATCCTCATCTGATCACGGAGCTCAACACCATATCTATCGACTCGTGAAAGAGTAAACCATAATTATTTGAAACAGCAGCAGCGCACTCCCTCTTCATCATCAACCCTTGAGTTCCCCACCTTACAAGTATCATCATCATGATCATCATTACCTCCGCTGGAAATTTGAAACTTTGCGTTTTTTTCTCTCCAACCAACTAACCAACCACACACACACAAGTTTCAACCGATTTTTTATACCGCATTTGTCGTTGTCGCACGAAACAAAGTACTAGATATAATGTAGCTAGTAAAATATTATATCGTCATCATCATCACTATAGTAATATTTATGATGTGCAGGCAACGAAAATGATCATCATCATCATCATTCGGATAATTTCTTTTGTGTTTTTTTTGATGAACATCACTTATCTACTACAAGTTTACAGCCGGTATTGACAGAAGGGTATGTTCTCAGAGTATCGTTTTTCACTGTCGACTGGGTGAAGTGCCTTCTCTATTCTACCATGAAAAACTTTTTGATCATCAGCTAGGATTAATACTATTTACTACTACTATTATTATTATTATTACTCTTGTTATACATCAAATTTATTATTATTAATATTATTACTTCTCCTACAATATATAGAATATATAGGAAACAATTTTTTTTGTAGGAGGAGGAGAGTGTAAAATATGTAAAATGTACGTATATATATATTGAGCAAGTATTCAATGTTGATCTTGAGGGTTTTTTTTCTGTTTTTTTTTGTTAATGGCAAT
>JAHZNI010001352.1:0-11275 GCA_027744415.1 Seira ritae | reverse complement strand
GGGGGATGATAATAATACCGGGTTGACCTGGAAGGAAGAAATTTTCCAGCTCGGGAAATGAAATGGGGAATGATGACAGGCAAAATTCTTTTCTAGGAGGATATCCTTTTTTAACTTGCTGGCTCTGTCAGCGATGATGACATACTTTCCAACTGCGACAAAGGCAAGGCAGTTATTGCAGTAGCAGCAGCAATATATTGCAGCTTTCTTTTAGTTCCTTTCGCGATGCAATCACATTCGTCATAATGATGATGACGGTATGGCGGTGGGAATGATAAAAATGATGATGTTGATGATGAAAAGCTTCTTTTAAAATGATTTGTAATCATGAGAGCCATTTAATAATAAAGACATTTTCTCGGGTTGCTTTAAGCACCCCCTTCAGAAAAGATAGTGAAGAGGGCCAAATAATGACGATATGAAGACGACTGTGCGGTGGTGCGAAATGATAAACGAGGAGATATGCGATTTAAAGTAAATGAACCTTGCAGAGATAGAGATAGATACACCGAAAGTTTACTCTGTCTCTGATCCTTGTCCCTCGTAAAGTTTTTTTCCTTTGCCCTCAAAGCAGTAGTAAATAAAAAAGTAGAGTTCTTTGTTGTAAAAAAGTATGTAGTTGTGAAGATAGATGCGTTAAAAAGTGATTAAATTGAAAAGTGGAACCGAAGAGGCGTAAATGGATAAAATTAGGTATGATAGTCCCTTTGAAAGGAAAACATGTCGTCCTTGAGTGAGTAGAGCTGCTTTTTTGTCTCTTGTCTGGAAAAAATTTTCGAAAGGAAGCAAAGCAAAAGAATGAAGCTTTTGACTTGACTCTGTGGACGATTTTTAATTTTCATGCTCTCCTCTGGCTCTTTGACTTCTGTGATGCATTACTGCCGCTGCTCAAAACATTTGGCGATGTACAGCCAAAGCAGGCGTCAGCCATCGCTGCGCTGCTGCCATTATTGACAAAAAATAAACTGTAGAAATCATGTCATGCCATGCCAGTGTCCTTTTGTGTATGTTGTTTTCTTTCCTTTTTTGGTGTAATTGGGTAAATGGGAAAATGATGTTTGCTGGGAAGCGGACTGGGGTAAATTTTGACTGAAGAAAGCAAGTCTTTTTTCTCGTTTTAGTCCTTTTTTATCTTATAAAAGTTTTAAATGTACGGTTTTGAATGTACGTTCGTTGTTGATTTTAATCAACTTTTTTCTCTCTGTCTCTCTTGTTTTTAACGTTTTTGCTCAGGGTTTGGAATCGAGTCCAGCTACTACTACTAATCCAAATACAAATAGTGATACTACTTCTTCATCATCAGCAGCTGCTAATGCTGGTGGTGCTGTTACTGCTACTACTACTAGTACTACTTCCCCTTCTGACGCTGACCTTTCCTCCTATGACGCTGAAATTAGTGTGTCCAACAAGATAAAAACAGATTCCCTCGAGGGTGTGGTGGACGGGGAGGAGGAGTGCGGACATTCTTGTGACGGAGACTCAAACTCGAACAAGGGAGGAGTGGGCTCGGACTCGGGGATTGACTGTGGGAGTAGCGTGGCGGATGAGAGCGGAAGCAGTAGCGCTGCTACCTCGCAGGGTAACTCTTCCGGAGCGGAGGAAGAGTGTTGTGGAGGTGCAACCGGAACTGGAGAAAGTGGTGCTAAGAAAGTGATTGAGGAGAAGAACAACGTTGTTGTTCGTGCTAAGAAACAATCAAAGCAACAACAACAGCAGCAGAGCACTAGCGTAAATAATAATAACAATAATGGTGGCGTAAAAGATACAGTAGGGAAAGGTAAAACTAGTGAAGGGAAAGGCGAGTCCGGAGAGGATAATAACAATGAGGGAAATAAGATTGCGGAAAAGTTAGAGAAACTTCATTTTTCCAAGGATAAGGTGGAGTACTCCTCTTCCGAATCAGTGCTATCCCTGTCAGCGTCCTCGGCTGCTTCAGACAGGAAGAAGGATGATGACTCTGGATCTTCTGGAAAGAATACAGTTGTAGATGCATCCGCACTATCGCCGGCTCCGAGTGCGACAGCAGCAACAGCAGCCCCCCATAATACCTACCCACCACCGATGAAAGGACTCACAGCAATGGTTATAACCTCACATCCCCAACACTTGACAACGACCGCGTTAACGTACAATACTACTGGAGGACCACACCCCCAAGCCATTCCAGTAGCCACTGCACCCGTCATGACCACTGTCCCGGTGCAAATGGGATGTCCTCCTGTGATGATTGCGGCAGCTCCTAATGGCATGCCTCTACCTCCATTAGTTCCCGCTGCCCCCTTGCATCCAATGCCGCATCCGCAGCAGCATCCCCCTCCTCACCCACCGCAATCACAAGGTGCTGCAGGACCGGGGGGACATCACTCCCACTCTTCGCATCCGCCGCCGCCGCATCATCACTCCAATTATTCCCACCATCACTCCAATCATCATCATAACCCCAGGCATCACGGCCCTCCTCCACATCATCAGCCTCATCATCCTCCTCCTCCCCATCAAAATGGCCCGCACCAGCAACATCATCACATGCCCCCACCCCCTCCTATTCAGTCCAATCCCTCGCAGCAACAAGCGCCACCAGCAGCACAACCACCTATCCCACCTCAACCAACTGCCGTGGCAATAGGAGCGTGCGACCGGACCGCCACCACCTCCACCCCCTGGAGCCACTCCGTATCATGTGTATCCACATCCCACTGCTTATATCTACGGCCCACCAGTTTACAATGGTAAATTCACTACTATTTTGCTTTTAAAATCACAAGATAAAGCCTTCATCACAATGCACTTGCTTTGGACTGTACCTTCAAAAAGCTACCAAAAATTCCATTGCTGTTTATTTTCTTCTTTTTTATTTTTATCCTTTACTTCACGTTTTTCAAAGATTGCTTAATTTTGCTTCTCACTTATCCTCCAAACTTTAATGCTTTTCTAGTTAAATTCCCCTTCTGGATTATAGGAGCCATTTTGTATGTTCATTTTGAATGAAATCACATCACGAACATCCCATTATATATTTTTTCAGATATGATCAACCAACACATTAAATATCCTCATCCCGTCTCAGCATATACAGCCTAATAATCCATCCGAATTAGGGCAAGCAGAAAATACGTGAACTAAAATTTTACTCAATCTCTTTTCTTAAAGGAAAAAATAATATTTACGTAACCCGAATAATTTTATGTATGTACTAAATACAGCAAGACCACATGCGAATGGAATGATAATGAGAATTAGTATATTTTTTTTGGCAAAGTTAAAAGAATATTCTTTTCCAGCTGCCTTGGGATATGCTACACTTAATATTTTTTGACCAAAGGTCTTACGGTCAATAGGCCTCATGATTTGAAATTCACTTTGCCTCTCTGCATGATCATGATCTGATCCATAAAATCCATGATCCATCCAATATCTTTAGATCTGAAACCTTGTTTCTAGAAAAATTGCATTCCCTTTCTCTCCGACTTTGGTGAAAGGAAAACTGTGCAAATCGAAATATTTTTGCATGCTGTGAATCCACCATCACGTTTTTCGGCCCGATTCAATCACCACCGTTTTCTTTATATACTTGACTTTTTTAACCCTTGATCCACGAACATGTCTATCCCTCTCGACATTTNGTCTATCCCTCTCGACATTTTCAACTGCAAACATCCTCTCAGGTTTTTGAGTACCACCTGAGCATTCATTCTTTTATGTTCATCTCATTTCCTTCTCCGTTTTTCCAGTACCCACATCAAATCATATTTTCCCCACGAGTTAATATACTTTACTGACTCATCCCCATAAAAATGTATGGGAGGTAGGTAAAGACGGGTAAAAAATCAATCCATATTTTTTTCATCGGATGCATGCATCACTCTCATTCATGTCATGTCATCATCATACTTCCCAAGAAACCGCGCACTTGCATTCAATTTCATTCAATTTAGTTTGTTTTTGCAAACATTCCCTTTGATAAAAATGAATATACCTCATACTCATACTGCCTCTGTTCAGCACGGCCACGGCACCTTCTCATCACATGTTCAACCCACACATTTTTTTTCTGGCGTACTAGCTTCTGGTGCAAAAATCCCTTGATCCTTTGGCAATCTTGGATAATCTAATTTAACAGGAGAAAGCAATATTGCACGGTATGACTATGACTGCGACTTGAGCTGCTTTCCGAGCGGCTGTGGGTTCGATATTATTTTGGTTTAGTTCCCTATGAAAAAATGCTTCGTAGTTTAGAGACCTCCTTTCCAAAACCGAATCGGGTCTTCTAACGCTTAAGTTTCTGCTTACTTCTTCTGGGTTGAGTTTTTTGAGGAATGTTTTCTTTTTGCTTTCCTCTTCAAAGAAAACTTTACACCATTTTCCATTTTACTACAATCTAAAAGCAAATAGTTTTTCTCCTTTCAATCCATCCATCCATCTCGTTGTCTCTCTCTCTTCGTCTTTCGTTGTTTCTCTCTAGGAGAGAATTACATATTCGGCAAAGCTTTTGATGGATGATGTGCTTAAGCTCAGATGACAACTTAAGGTAGTCAAGAGATCAACGAGAAAGCATTTTCCATGATGTTTGAGCTTCAAAAAAGGAACATTTCTGTAGATTTCCATTCTCTCTCGTTCCCTCTCCCCTCTCGTTTTTATATTCCACATCCGCGGTTTGAAACTTCTAATAGGAGAAGGAGAGCATGATGTGATGATTTGCGGGAGGAAAAACAAAACAGAAAGGGATTTTCACAGGACAGCACACTAAAAGTGTTACAAAATGTAGCAGTTGGGGAGCTGCCTAGCGAAGAAAGACTTAAAATTGCATATTTTTAGATGCATCCAATCCATTCACCTACCCGGTCGTCTTTCCCTCTCTCCGCATTAAGCGAAATTGCATGTACTTTTCATTGGAAATAATGAGGATACTACTTGTCATCCTAAATGAGTTAGGAGAAAGTTTTTGTCATGTTTTCACTCTCCTTTCATCCTCAGGTCCTACTTACACTTCCCACAAATCATTAACATAATATCTGTGAAATGACAATGGGACTTGGAGAGGAGAAGTGTTTGCCTTGGTCGCTTTTTCAAGGAAATGCTTCCATTCTGTTCTGTCGTGTACCGCCACACACCAAGTCGTCGTGATGATAATGGCTACGACTGATGATGAAGTGGCGGAATGTAGGTAGATAACACTAACACTCCTTTCTCTCTTCATTCTGAGAGAAAAAAGATGTGACGCATCTTTGCTGTCGTCGTTGTATTCATTTCCTCGCGTAAAAAACTTGTGTTTTGTGAATAAACAAAATCTTGAATTTTGATCATTTCATTTGTGGTCGGAGCAGGAGCTAAAAGCAGCGAAGAGTTTTAAGTGGGCTTTTCAGACGAATGGATAGGGAAGGATGGGCAAACAAGAATGAATTAAGCTTGCATTTAATTAAAATGAGTGCATGGAAATGGAAGAACAAGAAACTCCGAGTTTTCCCTGCTGCTATTCATTCATTACAAAACAGGAGAATCAATTGGCCCATAAATTACAATAATAAAAATTTCTACTTTTCCTCTCATGCTTATCTTGTATGGATGTACTATTTGCCTGAATTGATGTATTGTACTGTGTCTGCATAGGCACTCCCGATGAAAATAGTGGCTCGGCTCCGTCATTAAACCTTGTAATTTTTGCTGAACAAATTGAGAGAGAAAAAGTTTACCGTAGTTTTTTTTCTGTACCGTCACTGCGGGAGAAGAGCGTAAATCTTCCGAAAGAAGAAAATCCCTGTAAGGAAAAAGTACTTTTACTGCTACTTTGTGCAAGTAAACAACAGCTTTGGAGGAAGTTAAAATAGCGCGGAGAATAAAAAATATATATATTAGTTTTTTAAGGTTTTCTCATGGTTTGTTTTATTGTTGGGGATGGCGGTAGTGGTATGGTGGCGCGGCTTGGCGTGCCGGCGCACAGGCTTGGGAAGAAAGTAGAATGAATGTAGGATAATTAACCAAATTAAGACATTTTTAATGGCTTCTCCATTCCGCGCACGTTGACGTTGAGAAAAAAGGATGTTTCGACTGTGACCGATAGTTGTAGCAAAGAGTGAGCGGAACACTATGGCTATGGCACGTGTATTGTAGATGGAGGCGAAAGTTAGATGAACTTGGAGAAATTTTTACAGATCTCTGGGAAATGACCAACATAACAATTAAGTATCCGTGTTTTTTTGTATAGTTTCACTGCAATCATGATTTATGAAAGAGGCTCCGCATCAGGAAATAAAAATAATTTTAAAAAAGAGTTGCTGACTTTTGAAATCCGTCTATTGAGGGTTCTTATCTAATGAAGAAGGATGGACCACCGTCCGTCCAGCAGAGCTAGCTTATCTATTTTTAGATTTTTATGAGGACTTAATTTTCTGGTCAGCTGCTCCCACACCACACCACCAAATTTTATTGCTCTTGTTTTTATATCAATCATAACGTCAGATTTATCTAATATTGAAGTTCTCGTGGTGGCATTATATAAAAATTTCAGTGTGCTTCAGAACAAGTAAGCTTCAGGCCATGTAGCTTTTCTTCTTCAGTGCAGTTGTACTTGAAACAAGTTCTACTTTTTTCACAGTTTTTTCTTGCTTCTGGACTTCCGACTTGGCTTTTACTTACATAAGTCCATTTTTAGACATTTTTTTTTTTGCTTTTTGGAGAGAGGAAAATTTAGTGCTGAACTAGATTCCATAAACTGTTGAAGAAAGTTAAGCATCGAAAATGGTAGATAAAGTGTGAGTACTTCATGATCGTTCCTCTCCATCCACTTTCGACTTTCACTTGACTCAAGTTTTAAAGAAGTTTTCAAGAGGAGAAACGAGAGAAACTGGAAACGCTTCTAGTTATACTCCTTTTTATGTTCATCAATTATATTTCGACTTGTATAACTCAAACTCACTACTTCGGCCCGTTCCATGTGAATGGTGAAGGACGGCTGTGGTTCTTGACTAACTTTACTGGATTTTGCTGTCTTTTAAGAAGTGTAGGAAATAGCGAGAAAATATTTTAAATCGAGTTGGTTTGCCTACATTTTGCTATATATTTCAATGAAATTATTTTAAAGATTGATTTTGTGTCCCTCTTTCTGAATTAAGTATCATGATTTGATACCATCTCTGCGTCAGGCAGATGACGTATTTTAATGACTGATTTACGGCATATTTATAGAGGTAATAAGACAAAAAACTTGCAGTATATAAGTTGATTTTTCATTTAAAACAATTTGTTTTCGACTTCTCAAGTAGCCTTATACAACGCGAAATCTATGTTATGTCCTCTCCGATATAATATGCATAAAACAAATCGCATTGAAGGAAGTTACATTTGATTTATTTTGAGACATGTTACAGATTACAGATCCCATTCTGTAAGCTTCGAAACCCGAATTGCAAATATTATCGTGAAGAACACAAGGGAAAGGAAAACCAAGACTGGTTCATTTCAGATTCAGATTTGAGCTTGAACAAACTAACGGAACGGACGGACGTCCTCCTTTTAATTTTGTTATGGTCGGGTCGGCAGTCGTCAGGGAATACTGTAGTTACAAGTCACCATTACCGACTTGAAATATATTTTATGCGAGTTTCATCTCAAATTACGTTCATATTCTTATCCATTTTTAGCACGTCTTGTGTACAGACAAGAACAAATAGGGCTCCTACATCTAGCCTTACTCTCTCCCAATCTATTGATGACTTAAACCACCAACACCACCGGTCACATTTGAGAATTATCAGAGGAAAGAGAGAGGGAGGCGCTATCAAAACTTTTTTCCTTTATGCATGACTCTCCTCTCTTGCACGCTGTTCGAAATGAAAATACATAAATTTTAGTTGGGTGACGTCTGCATTCGCTTGTAACGATTAGAAAATGTGGTCGTGTCTGGATACTGGGTCTTTTTGCTTTCGCTTTGCTTAAAAAAGCATTAAAAAAGTTATCGGGCTTAAAAGGGGAAGGAAATAAATGGGAGAACGAGTGGAAAGTGGAGGAGGTGGCGGTGTTTGTTGTTGGTGGTGGTGGATAACGGTGGAGGAGGAGGATGGAATGAGTACACAAGAATGATAAGATTATGTATAAAAAATACATATAGAAAAAAGGAAGGAATGTTGGTTTGGCTAATGCTAATATTAATACCCAATAACACGAGAAAAAAATGTTTTTAGACTTTGTCTGCAAGTCCTAATAACATTACATAATATTTAAAGGGGATTTGCAAAGTATTGTATTGAATCCTTTACCTAGGAATATTCATGGGCTCCCTTTCTCTCTCACAAAGTTGGGAACGTGGCCAATTTCATAAGCCAAAGCTGCTTTTCTTCGAAATACTTTCTGAAAACATATATTCTGAGGGGGCTTACAGATGGAGCTTTATGCGTGGTAGTTGTAGTAGTTCCTGTAGTCATTTACATATTTGCCATTACCTTCTTTTTTACACTTGAGCGAATGCAAATTCATTAAGAAGCATTTAATACTGTGTCTGTTTTGGAGCTAGAATTATTTTTCTTACCTGTTCTGTTCAGAAACACTCTTTAAGGAGGAGGTTTAGCATGCAGAAAGTAGCTCTTTTTTTACTCTAGATGATTAATAAGACATGCCTAATTTATGAAGGTGTAGTCCAAACAGAAGGTAGATAAATGTGCTTAAGCTATGCTGGAAAACTGCGTAAATCATATATTCAAACATGTCTAATGCGTGTCTGTTCTGGGAAACAGAAGCATGATATGTATCTTTAGGTTTACGATCTTTCTAAAATTAGTCGACAAATTGTAGTACATCCGTAGTAGGTTCACTGCATTCCATTCTTGGTTTGTTGGGATATAAGGTTATCTTGAATTAAAATTCGTGAAAGATATATGCATACTACCTTATGAAGGTGATGACGTTATTGGTTGTGATGCGTTTAATGAAGATGTTGAATCAATATTATTCGCAAAATTCACTCAAGTCAAGCCATTCATCAGTATCTCGGATCGTGATTGGTTCGTGAGTCGCAAAAAGTACATATTTTTTACAACTTTTCTCGAGAGTTTACGTATCCATCTGGTTCTGGCCCAAGATTGCTGATTCCCAGCTGAACGAGCGTAATTGTGGGAGAGCATTTTTTTTAGTTGTTTACATTTGCATCTTCCGAAACGCCTCATAGTATTCGTAAATGAGGAAGTTTTTTTTCAAATAAGAGGGTTTCGAAGTATCCTATCCCACATTGCTCCCATTTCTTGTTGAGATTCTCTTTTTTCTTAATGTATATCCGGAAGGAAAAGGTTGAAATCCGAGATCTTCTCTCGTTTTAATAGAATATTACCTAATGTTTTCAGATTGAGTTTGCATGTCATGCAACAAAATTCTGCAGCAGGCACTGCACAGACGAAACCAGAGAGATGTGAGAGTGGGTGGGTGGCTTGTGTTTCAGTGAATAATCCTAAAATACGGCTGAATCCCGAGAGTACAAAATCAGAATAATAATCCACTTTTGGGTTGACGACTCAACTAGATTGAAATGTGCTGCTGCTGTGCAGGCAGATCATTTGCAAAAAAAAACCTTTCTTCTTAAGGACGACAGGGCGTACACGACGACACTCATATTGTACATTTCATTCATGTCAGTCGCTCAAGTTAAATAGTTGCACATTGTCTGTTATTTTGGAAATCGATCAATCGTCACGAAGAAATTGGAGCTGGAGAAGAAGGACGCGTTCTTAAGTTCAGTGGGGACTCCTTTGAAGTGTCATCAGATCATCTTCTAAAAAGCTCTGTCGTGAGAAAAATCCATCCAAGCTATTTACAAAAAAAGGGGTTTTACTTATACTTTTTGATCTTCATACAACGACCTTCTTAAAAGTCAAAAACAATAATAACTTTTTCCGAAGAAGCAGCTTCGTTCTTCAAGTTTTCAATCTGTTTTTTATATTGTGAAAGCATGCATAACTGCATGTGTTTCCGATCCTCGTCTCTGAAAGAAATGTTTTGAGTTTGACTAGTGACTTGACTTACCATGCACATTTCGCTAATTTAAATTTTCCATCTTGTTTGCGAACCCGTCGAGTGTAGTAGTGTTGAAATGTGCAGTTTTTTTTACTATTCTCTCAGTCGCTGAGTCAAAAGACCATCTTTATGTTACGCTTTTTTTAGCAGTGAAACAGTACAATTTAAATGTTAACGAGCTAAAGATAAAAACGTTATTTACTAGTTGTCAGTCAGCGCTCTACACATTCCATCCTGCTGACTTGGCCAACTATAACTACAACCGAGCAAGCTTCAATTCTTATATACATAAGAAGTTAGAACGAAAAGACAAGACAAGAAATCTCTTTTCCTGTTCTACAGCTCCAATTTTATGCAAAGTAAAATGGAAAGCTCTTAGAAAAAAATTATGCATATTTCTGGGAAGAGGTCGTTACCCTGCTGTACTTATTGCTCCAGTGTAAATACATTTTCCCATCATAATTATCTGCGACATCAGAAGAAGCAAAGCAAAGCGAATGTGCATGTAATTTATATACCTACATAAGAAAAGTAACAAGCGTGATTGTAAGTATGATATGATATCTATTATGTCTCGTCAAGTTCTAATGTTCTAATGCCTTTGTTTCCTTGAGCCTCATAATTGAAATTGCGGTTTCTTTTTTTGCAAAACTAAAATTGACCTTTTGCCATTTCACATTCATTTAATATTCATCTCTTCGTCAATTCGCATATGTCATGTCGCTCACGAAATAGTCATTCATATCAAGTTGGGAAGGTAATATATGCTTTTATTGAGGTTCTTCGAGACAATAAATCATTCCACCAGACACCAGGTATACTATATTGGTTCTGGTTCTACCAAAGTGAAGCGGGGTTACTCTTTTCTTTGACGTGATTAGGTATTCGTCTTGTCATTTCTCCACTCCACATTCCCCCTTCCGCCTATTTAGGTCAGCACGTTGCGTTTTGTCCTTGAGGTGGTGGTTGGTTGGTGCGCCGGAGACAAGCCTGCTTTTTTATCCATCTTTCCCTTAATCCGACAATAATTTCCTTCTATTTTACATTCCCGCGAGTAAGGTAACGTGTGCGGTTGGTATTATATGAATGTATGTGCCTTCTACTTAAATTATGTGAGAAAGTTGGGGAAATGTCAAAAAAATGTCTTTTTTGAAATGATGTAGTGCATGCATAACACAACTTTTTAGAATCAGAATTGATTCTCATGTATTTGCCTTTTCTGTCCGTCTGTCCGTCTGTCGCTGGACACGATTTAGCTCGATAGGAATAAGATATTGAG
>JAHZNI010001351.1:0-16976 GCA_027744415.1 Seira ritae | reverse complement strand
GCAATAAAATTCAAATTTTATGCAGTGGGGGATTTTCCCAACAACGTTTGCTGCTTTCGAATGAATTGTATTTAAAATGTTAACACTGAAATTTTGGATTGTTCAAAATCTTATATTTATTTTCTCTCGATTGGAATATTCGGAATGTGTGCTTCAAGCGCACAATGACAAAAATCAGTTTTGAAGGAACTTTCAAACGTCCTTGTAGAAATTTTGAGAAGATATCAGCTCCGTTTCAAACTTTTCCCTGACTGTTTTTTTCTCTAAAGCACTCAAGCAAGATAAAATTGGAAGATGCACACACTCCCATTGAAACACGCGACTAGTTTGGACTAGTTAGACGAACTAAAATAAAACGAGGGTACATTCTTTTCAACTCCATGTCCTTCTTGCCATCCCTTCTCGAACTAGTTAGTAGAAAGTCTATTTTCTGATTGTTTAAAAGATGTTCATCTTACTTTATGGACTGATGCATATCCACGCTATTTCATTTAATACTTGTCATCAAAAGTCAAAGTGGAGAAGAGAACAAATGATGCGCAGATTTGGTTGCCCATCTTAAGTGGAGCTTAAACATTCGTAATAAAATGTAACTTTTTTGAAAAGAAAATGAAAGAATAGGGCGGAGGGAAGGAAAACTTTTCTATTTATCAGTGCTACTGCTACTGCCAGTAGTAGAAGTAGATAGTCAGTCCTCTGAACTTTCGTACTCTTTTGGCTAGTGATAAGATACTTATGATAATGCAAAGGAGGAAAAGCTTTGTCGAGCTCAAGATGGAATTAAAAATGATGACAAGTAAAAATAGAACATTATCCTCTTTCCCTTTTTGCTATCAAGTTTTCTCCGGCTTCGTTCTCCTTTCTTCTCGTTTCCTTTGGCTCGCCCAGCCAAAAGAAGCTGAATGAATGCATGTCGTAAACCCGTCAAAGTTGAATCATAAAAATAAATCGTGTATTAAAAACATTCTTTTGATTTGTACTTTTCACTATACGACAATCATAAATTTTCTCTTTAGTATTTGTAGGAATGTTTTGTTGAGTAATGTATGCGTAAAAATGTAAAAAGTAAATTAGACCTGCATAGAAAAAAACAGAAGATCCTCTGGAACCGCAATGTACTTTGGTTAGGGAAACTTTAGATTAAGCATTTATACAAATTCATACATATCTTAAATAGAGCTAGATGAATAAATAATTTATAAAATGGAGCAGTTTAGTAAAAAGTTTCTATTACTGCAGATAGAGCGTCCCTGCAGATGCTTTTATTGGTATTTACATAACTGCTCAAAATTGTACTCATTCCAGTCGTCATAAATCTGATATAATCTAAAGATATGCACACTTGCACGAGCATACATATTCCAGCTCTAGCATTGTATTAATTTTACATAATGTTTCATTTCATTACTACGTAGTATGTACTTTATCTCAACAACTCTTTAAAATATGATAAATATTTCTTCCATACTGCAAACTTATTTCAGGATGCAGTCAAACAAATGAAATTACGCCGAAATGTTCTTCAATAAACAATTATTATATGGCTTTATTGTATGCATGAATCAATTTATGATGATTACTTTGTCGCAGGATGAGGTCCATTATAAGATTTGGTTTGTAGTAAAAACCGTACAGAATTTTTATAAAGCGATAAACGTTGAAATAAGGAACGGATGGACTTCGTTGCATTGGGATGGGAAAAGGAAAGGATACGATTGTTTGAATGTGATGCGGAATAAAAAAATGTTTGCTGCAGAACTTAATTCCTAAATAAATGTTTATATCCGGTAAAACTTTATCACGGAGAATCTTATTTCATCTTATTATTAAGGCTAATACTCTTCTCAGACGAGCTTAGAAACAGCAGCTTGTATACTACTGCAATGCAATGTGGAAAAAAACTTTCCTTATTCTCCGGGAAAAAATGAACTTTTCGAAAACAAGTCGGATGAACATCATAAGATGGATGCAGTAGTTTTTGGCAGCATTAAATAGAAAGGTTCAGATGCGTCGTTAAGATTTGTAACGGCAAAATGAAGCAAAATCCGATTTCGGCTACATTATCCAGACAGGGCTTTGCTATTGTAATACAAGATACAAAAATAGAACCGGTGCCGCGAAAGTTGGAAAGAAACGTAAACGAATAGTAATGCTTTTGTGAAAGAAGTTCGGTCAGCTCAAGTGGTACTTGAAGAAAGGCAGTTTAATTAGACACTCGCTGATGGAAAAGATGGGAAATCTTCAATTTCACGGCGTGCATTGCAATAATGTTATGAGATGCACGGATTTCAATTGTTTGTGTAGTTCTAGCATAAGCTCTATCTTCAAAAATAAAAAAGTAAACTCAAAATAGATTCTTTACAATCCCGCTTATCAGTCCTCTCTGCTTTTAATAAACGTTGTCAATTTCCCCGAACGGGTCTTCTCAACAAAAGATGTTAGTTGCATTGCAGTTGCGAGTTGCAAGAGCCAACACGATAATAGAAAGTTTGAAGTGGTTTTTCGGGAATCGCTTCAAAAAGATAAAAATCTTTCGTTGCTGAGGCATGTTGCTGCACAGGGATCGTTTCGTTGTTAGCTATGTATGTGTGCCAACGTGCTTGTCTGCGTCTGCAGAGTTTCTTTTTTAATTCCTGGAAAATGCCTTAATGGAAGGAAGAAGTGGAAAACTCATTAAGGTACTCGCTAAGAGAGAAGTTAGAACACTTAAGGCATTTTCACCTTTTCTAAAACCAACTTTATTTATTGATGCATTTTTATAGCCCAAAGTACACAATTTATGACCCAAGTGGCGCTTGGTGCAAAAGTGCTATTTTGTTATGCTACTGAAAAATGAGTGGTTATTTTGATCGACATTTACGGACATGGGTAGTCCAAACAGATACTACCAATGCATTGTTCAGAGGTTAAAAAAACTCGAGAAAACTCTGCGGAATCTACAGTGTAAATATTCCTTCCATTCCAGGATAGGAGGTTCGCGTAGTAAAACCCATCTTGCAGATCTTTGTAGATTTGTTATTCGCCATGTGAACTTCTTTCTCTTTTAACCAGAAGCGCAGAATCTAGCAGAAACAAAAACCAGCGTTTTAACATTTTGGGGTAACATTCCTGTCAAAACTGTCAGAGAAATCGCATTTTAAATTGCTATTCCCCTTTCAACAAACTTTGTTTTAAGAGTAGGTAAAACTGCTCATTTATTTTTGTACCACTTCCAAAAAGCCAGCGCAAACTAAACATCCTTGCATCCACACATCCACCATTTAGTCTTGTAATGATCTTCTCCTTTCTCCGTCATTTGCGAAATGAATATCATCGAGTTTCAAGAGGCTACACTTGAGATGTTTTCCCGAGTTCGGATTAAAACAGGAACTCCTTTAAAATCTCTGAGAAATCCATTGGGAATGTGATCCGGAACCTGCTTCTTTCACTCAACAAGAGCTATTCTTTTGGATGGTACTTTGATCGCATCATATTTCAACAAGGAAGGATTCTGTCAAGTAAATATCTCCTTTTTTTCCTTCTCCAATGAGCTGTTTTCGTTTGGAGTGGGGAACAAAGGACGGAATGATGACTTGAGGCAGTACTTACATCTTGTATTTCAGTTCTTTTGGCTCAAAGTCAGTCAGAAACGTCCATGATGATGATGATGATGATGCTATAGACAAAAAGATAAAAGACCAACTCACGCATGCTCCCTCCAAAGTCTATCTCTCACTTCAGATTTGCGACTTACATTTTCCTCTGCGTTTCCTCTAAATTAATCAATTTTTAGAAAATGATATGCATAGTAAGCTATAGTATCTTCTAATCCGTTACTTGTTTCCGTAAAACAGAGTTTGAGTTTAGGATTTTTTTCGCCATCCATGTTCTTCTTCATTTGCATAGATAGATGAACTTTTAGCAAGCCTTTTCCGACGAAACGGATCACTGACTCGAATAAAAGAGGACGTACGCCCTGAGGACTAGACTTTGTTGTGAGCTTAGAACGTGACTTCAAAACAATTTCCTGTAATAAAATTCATTGAAGAACTGTAAACAACATGGTTAGCTTATATATGTATTACTTCGATCTATTAGCATTAGTATGCCTATTGTCTATACAGCTAGATATGCGATGCTTTTGAAGGAGGAACCAATTTTGGATGAAAACTTCAAAATCACAATAATGGATTTTCTTTATGCCATACCAAATCGCTACAAGTATTTTACTGCAGGGCAGTCTGTTTTCTCTACAAAGTAGACAAACGTAGTAGATGCATCTCAAGTATTTTTTGAGCTTATATGTCGGGCTATAACTAGAACATTTAAGAGTATATAATATTTAGCAAAAAATTTTAACGATAGATATTTTTTTAAAGTTTGCGATTGTTTTCAAGTATGACGAAATTATTTCGATTAGTTTCCCATCCAAATCTCTTGTCGATATATTATTCCTAAGTTGCCCTACTACATACTTACATAGATGAAGAGCACACATGCAATTTATAAGGTTTTACATGGGAATATTTATCCATACTTGTTTTGCTTTGTAGTGCCATTTTAGAGTATAAAATTAATACGGACGTACAATGCGGAGGATTCCATGGGGAAAGAGAAGGAAATAGTGGAACACGTATGTATTATCTGTTGTTTTCCCTTTCTGGGGCACCATAACTTTCACCCTCGAACAAAAAAAAATAGTTGGTGCTATAGTACACAAGTGTTGGGTATGTTCAGAGAGAAAGCTGTGGAGTTGAAGGAATTTCGTTTTCGCTGCTGTCCAAAGAAAGCTCTGTGGCGAATGGAATGCTGCTACAGATACACATTATTGCACCACTATTTTGCTGCTGGGAAAGGTGCTCGCTATCACTATGATACTACTATTTCGGGACGGCGGAGGAACACACAAGTCGAACTTGAGCCTATGCATTTTTCTTCTTCTCCTATTCTGCAAATAAATGAAGAGGACCTCAGGGAATTGAGGTTGGCTCGTTCCACGCGCAACCTGACAATGATGGACGAGCGTTATTAACTTTGAACTGAGAGATGGAGCAGACGCGAGGGGAGAAATAAGTGGTACTGCTTACTTGCCTTTTGCTCCTTGCAGTTCCTCTCAAGCAAAAAAGTCCGTTTTTCATTCCGAACTTGTGCAATATGTATAGTCGGTGAAGTCGCTTCCAAAATTCATTGAATGTGTAAAAGGTACATGCATCATATGCGCCATATAACTAGCATATTATTCTACTCTATACCCGGAATAATCATGAATCCTTTTGCCTTTTATCCTTGCGGATTCTTTGGAAGCGCATAAATTTTGAAAGACCCAAAATAGATTCGCCCAGATTTACATGCATATTAAATATGTGGGTCAGCCCTGTCTCTTCTCATCCCAACTCGTATCTTTTCAAATCGTATATAATGATTTGTCTTCACACAACATTCATGAATATAGCGTAGAGAAGTGGCAGTTATTTGAATCAATTTATGAAAGTGGGTTATATTGTGGAATGATGTTTGATGTCATTGCAGAATGCAGGTAAGAGTACTCCATTGCGCCAATTCTCTGACTCTAAAAATTATGGAGGTTTTTTTATGTGTGGCGTACTGATAAATGGACATGCTTTGTTGATAAAAGTAGTTTTGACGTTGTTAGAAATTGAATATTTAATTCTTTGAAAACCGTTTGCTTTCGTTGAAAAAAAGTTGAAGATGGCATCATTGATGTATGGAGGTAAATATAAGTAGAAGATTCTCTGACGATGAGAAAGCATTTTTCATACCAATGAAAAGATGACTGAGGATGATAAAGAAGTAGTTTTGCACACTTCCTGCATTTCTTTAGTGGAGAGTTTAAGAATATTGTAGGATTGACTTTAGTAAACAGTCATAATGGCATGAATAATAGCTGAACTGAATAAAATTAATCTTTGAAAGCTCTTTGAACTTTTAAAAAGTCTTTCTTTGGCATGATAAAAAATTATTTGAAATTGAAAAAAAAAATTATTTTATGCCTTTTCAATGGCACTGACACAAGAGGAAATATAATCATGGCATTATAATTTACAATACTCTTATGGTATATGTATGTGACCCGTTTTCGAACAAGTTATTTCGCTAACTACTTAGGTTTGGAAAAAGGCTATGGTAACTTTACATCAATCGATCGATTCTTTAACGTTGTACGTTGTATTTAGACATGTATGTTGATTATTGATTCTCCTCTACCGTAAGGAATATGTAGTTTGGGAATTCTTTCAAAAAAAATATTCAGAATATTGATAATGTTTTATTAGTCTGGCTCGTTGGGGATGATATAAAGAAATGTTTTATTTATGTATCTTCAAAGAGCAGACTATTCGTAGATATACCATAAAAAGTCATCCAATGATATTATTTTCGTTCTTCTTAAGCTTCAATAGATTAACTCATAGTAGATATACCATAAAAAGTCATCCAATGATATTATTTTCGTTCTTCTTAAGCTTCAATAGATTAACTGTTACGTTATAACTATCTCGTGATAGCGACAATTCGTTACGCTCAGTGAATATCATGTCTGACCTCACATCCTTTAAGAAAGTTAGAGGTGACCCCATGTACAACTGACCTTTGCATAACATGAAACATAAAAACGGGGTATTAATAAAAACTAACTTTTTTACGAGGATTTATTGTACAATGATAGATAAAAAGGAGCTAGTGGGAACCAACTAAAAAATGTACAAGTTCTACTTAGCAAGTCATGCGAGGAAGAAGCCTCAGAGAATTCAACTTTTTTTCAGATTGTTTGGCCCGTCTCTCCGCCTGGACTACCTCCAGTTGCG
Organism: Seira ritae; assembly: GCA_027744415.1. Classification (NCBI taxonomy): domain Eukaryota; kingdom Metazoa; phylum Arthropoda; class Collembola; order Entomobryomorpha; family Entomobryidae; genus Seira; species Seira ritae. Next base: position 10,173 of record JAHZNI010001351.1, on the reverse strand, counting down.
AGGGAAGAGAAAAGGGAAAGCATGATTTTTCCTCTTTGTACTCTTTGTTTTCATACGAAAACAGTAAAGTTCGCAGCAAGTGGTATTTTTTTTGTAGGGCATCACAATGAATGAGTTGCATTCATACAATATGCATACATACATTACCTTACTCTTAGCTTAGCGCGAAGCTGTAAAAAGTAAGCTGAAGTAATGGTGTTGATGATAGTGATGTGATAACTTAAGTGTTGGGATAGTTTTTGATTTTGTATTTCTCACCGCTTACTTTCACTCACTCTAGCTGTATGTATTTATGTGCGATCTCTGGTTCTGGTCTCTTTGTATTTATGCTATCGCGTTGCGTCACTACTGTTCAATATAGTAGAAAAAAATTTCTTGCAGAAATCACACTATAATTCCCATTGGAGCGATGCCATCGCCATAAATATCTTCTCCTTCCCTTCCAATAATTTTCCCTGTGTTGCCAAACTTGAAATGACTCAAGAAAATGGATAAGATGTGTTTATAGATATTTCTTGTACTGAGGTTTAGTAAAAAATGAGAGCACAATTTTTTGGCTGAAAGTTTATACCACAGATTATATGTCTCCGTCTCCCAGACAGACGCTAGGGTTATTGCCTAAGCAACTGTATTCCAATAGAAGCATAGCCATGCTATGAATTAAATTGAACGAAGTTAGGATTACAGCGCTATGTACTTCTAACTAGGCCTTAAGCCTTGCGTTACCCTGAACAACTGTACTATAATAGGCAATTTCTTTGCTATTTTACTTACAGATGAGCTACCTTGTCAACCCTGACGGATACGAGACCCGTCACTATTGTTGGATGTCGATTGAAAAAGGGATGGTTGTTTCCTTCATCGTCCCGGTGTTCCTATTAATAGGGGTAAGTGAAAATACTTAATTCTTTACCATTCCATCTTAACTACGTTTTATATCGCATAATAATGCTCTTTCTTAATCATGGTTATTGCGTCATTTCACCTTTTGGAATATTTGCATAAAATTCATCCCATCTCCATCGTCAGCATTCTGTGTACATACTTATATCAAGTCCCGCTACTATACACACAAGGTCGAACTTCAAACGAATTCGCAACTTCAAATAATTTCCAATTTCTGTAAAAAGAGGTTCTTTAAAATAAAGTGCTCTATAATTCCATAAAAGATTACGCCCTCAAAAGAACTTTCGCTTGGGAGAAAGCGTGACGTGGAATTAATTGAGGAACAAAACGGCAACGGCAAAAAAGAGCATGTTTTTTTTCCTTGCCGACACCTAACAAAGGAGACTTACGCATCACAGATGAAAAAGAAAAATGAACCTGAGATTACCTACTTACAATTTCCTTTCATGAGGAGAAAGTTTGCGAATATTTTGTTACTCTGACCTATGTACTATGCACGTTGTGAAGAAATAGTAGTAGTAGTAAAATTTATCTAAGGGAAGGAAAAGATTGTGTAATACCTGGTTTACGCTTTCTAAAGCCCTCCAGTTACTTCACATCATCGCTATCATCATCGGAGCGTAGATGAGTGTATGTTCTTTCCAACCTGAAAATGTGGGCATATCTTTATCACTGCCTAAATTTCCTAAAATACGGTTACAAAAATAAGTACTATTACGATGGATGAATCTTACCTTTTCATTCTTCGGCTTGACTCATTGTACATAAGTACCTAAGCGATGTTAGTATGCATATATATAGGTGTTGTGGGGAATTAGGTGCACACTTGCAAAATAAATCATCAAGAATCCCACAAGCCACCAACTAATGATGAATTATTAGTCTTTATGAGATACACAGTATAATATAATATAAAACCAGAGAAGGTGATAGGAGGTACCTTTTTAGCAGGACAGGATAGGTAGAAACTGGAAACACTTTTGTAGGTGCACATTCAAACAAAGCATTAACATTTACTTGCTTTCTTTCTTTGGTTCACCCTTTTCCTGTATTTTTCCTACTTAACCCACTATATATTTCTGGCTGTGGTCCTGTGCGAATTTTTCAGGAAGGTTTATTTTCTTGGTTTTGTTTTAGCCTTAGTTTGATGTACCACTTTTTACTTTCTCTTTTTTACGAGGTTGTTTATATTCTTGATGAAGATTCCAGTGAGATTTTTTTTCTCGAGCCTGCGAATTTTCTGCTTCATTTTTTATTCTTGTCTTCTCGCCACTTGAAATGGAATATTATAGAAAAAGCATGCATAGGTAGTATGATCATGATCCTTGAAAAAAACAAAAGGAAACGAGGAGCACGTACGTTCTCGAAGCTTTTTCCTATCTCATTCCATTTTACGAGATTGGCCTCTTGCCTTTCTTTCTCCTAAACTTTATTTGTAAAGCTCAATCATATTCATAAATTAACGTATTATCAAACAAAAGTACTGACGCTAGTAGTGGCGATGAAAGTGGATGGGATCGAGGATATGGGGATGCGCTGCCATGCCGCCGCTACCTTTTTCACCGTCAAGCATTATTATCATAACGAGAAAGTTTGCAAGTAATAAAAGCTAAACATCCGTTTCATCAAGTTAGAACGGGGAAAAACTTGCTTGTAGTACTGCTCTGTTTTTTAAAGGTACACATACTACTTCAGTGAAGTCTCTTATTAGATAACATGTGTAAGTTTCTTTATTATAGATAAACTTTAGGCGCGAGATCGCTCCCCATTAGAATTCATGACAAGGATGGAATGCGAAGTAAAAAAAAGAGAGTATACTTAGCCTTTTTCTGCTTTCATGTTACCCTTTGAAAATTTGCGTCGCGTTTCCTTTTATTTGAGGATACCGTCCCCCCATGGACTACTACATTTGCGCACCTAACGAAATACCAAAAAGGTACCGATATACGAATACTTACCTATACACATTCATTTTTTTCAAGTTTTGAGTTCAACAATCGCTTGTACGTAACGAAAGGAGAGAAAATTTAAAATATATACTGATAATATCCCAAAAAGCAAAACGCTCTATATAAGCCATGTCGCTGGAATAAAGTTTTGAAAATTTCCCCTGTTCTATTCATGTATTATGTATGACGACACTGTTTTCCTAAAATGTAGGTTGATTAAGGTAGAAAATAAGGATGAAAAAGATTTGATGAATATTTCTCCGTCCGTCGGCGCGGTTACTTTCTCCAACTGACTTCTCAGCTAGAATACGTACTTCGTACGATCACGTCTGGTGGTAAACTACGTCAAACAGAAAGTATTCCAGAGAGGAGAAAATGAATTTGGAAATGTGTGGTGGTACTCTCAGTTCACTCTTTAAACTTTATTCTTAGAGGTCAGACAGGAGAAAGATCTGACGGGTTTGATGGGCTTCGCTCTGATTCCGTACGGACGGAGGAGGAGAACTTGTCTAAATGAACACGGACCAAGTTTACAAGTTGTGTTGCGTTAAGTTAGGACATGAGCATGGTACGAAAAATGTCACCATTTGTCACGTCCATGCTAATAAATATTCATGAATGTACGACTAGTAAATCTGAAAGTTTTTGATACGCAAAACACTCTACCCATGTGTGGTCAAAATCCTCCACCTTAGTTGTTTCCAAACTGTCACAATTTTCTCAAGAAAATCTAAAATTGAAATTGAGTTTTGTGGTCTGTCTGTCTGGTGGGAAAGGAAAACGGACATGTGAGACAGCAACTAACTTGCAAACTTCTTGTCGCAGAAGGTTTTTCCTGAAGTATATTTAAGAAGGCAAGAGTGAAAGTGTATTTGATCAAGATTTTCTGCGTTGCTGACTCTAAAGTGATGTTAATACTTCTCCAGTTTAATTTGACAGAGGGAAAACTATGTAATTAAAATTAAGGACGATCTCTCGCAATCAGTAGAGCAAGGAGAACTTAGGTATGTCATTAGCATTCAGGAATAAAACTTATAAAGTATCAGTTTCTTGAAGCATGTGAAGTGAGGAAACAATGAATGATAAGTGCGCACTTCAGATTGCGAGTCATTTTGAGCATTCTCGTTATGTTGTACCTCTTCTCTGCTCTACTAACATTTACTTTTACTTCTACGGGCTCGTTGCTATTGCTATTTCGCCCCTCTTCTAGCCCGTTCTTTGAAGAACCTCCTTTCTTAAGCTTTTTTGAATAACTCGTTTCCTGAGTTGGGATCTTAGGAATCTTCATAAATCATTTCACTTCCGACGTTTATAGCCTGTGAAACTACGTCTACAATGAGGACGATGATGATGACGCTCACCATTAAGTTCGTTCCAGTGGTTTGATTTTTATTTCTAAAAATAATTTTTTTTGGCTACCAAAGTTGGTCTCACTTTCCCCAAGTCCACTTTTTTATTTCGTATTAATGGTTTGGACGACACAATATCAGAAATGAATGACCCTCCATAGAACTGGAATTAAATGGGGCACAGATTTCATCCTTTTGAGAACACAGGTTTTTGTTCGTGAAGCATTATTCCATTCCATGTTTAGGTACATACAATGTATGTGCTATCATGAAAAAGTTAGCAATGCTATTGACAAAATATATTTCACTCGAGTTTAAACCCTCCTCCTCCGGCATGCAGTGAGCAGCCAAAAAAATAAAGATTGAGGAAGTGAGATGACAGCGCGAAGAAATAAAGTAGGAGAAATAACGAGCCTGTTTTTATTTACTTTGCATGCCTTTCACCACTGCCAACATTATAGTAGACACATGACTGTGGTGGTGGCGGCATTTTCGCATATATTTTCCCCAAACCGAAGGCATTTTCCGGATAATTTTTTTTCTCTCATCCTTTCTCGCACATTTTTTTCTCTCCCCTCCTCCGCATTTGGTGCATTAATCTACATAGAAGAAACGATTATGTCCATGCATGTCCTCCTTATTTATGATCTGTCTTGCAATGGCGCCACATAGCCGTGCAAAAAAAGAAGACTCGACTTTTTTTCCTCCCTGTGTGTGTGTGCAAGAGAGAAAGGAGGAGAATGAGGTACAAAGAGATGATAATCATCCCATGTAAAAGTAGGCTCTCCTTTCTTTCCTGTAAAAGGGATTCCAGTTCATAAAGCATGGCATAACAGAATTTCTATTCTTAACTTATAGTAAATAATGTCTAGAAAAAAACCGGAAAGTGACTCTTTCCTTTTTTCATGCTTGTATAAATAGACCGGTACACCTAGCGACGACGATGCTCTCTTCTTCTTTTTTTACCGTTTTCCACTAAAGTATCTTACTTTTCATCTTGAGGCTTATGGCGCGTCGACCTAATTCATGGCTAGCTGTAGTTAAGTGGATCGGTTCAGTGCATCACATCCACTTTGGTCGGGAAGCTGCGGAAGGTGGGACCCTTACACAAGGAATGAAAAAAACGAGCAGGCAATGGGGTGTGGAACGTGTGTGTGGAAGACATAATGATCAAAGGGGCTTATTCCGTTTTTTTTAATTTTTGCAGTTTTTCTTTGTTTATGTGAGCATTGCTTTTCTTTGCACGTTTTTGTTTTAAAACTCTTTTTTTGCATAAATTTTATGATGATGCTGGCTCCGAAATGAAGAAAGTGTTGCTAGTGACGTTAAGCAATTTTTTCGGCTGTTTTATGTTCTCTGCGCTGAAGGCATGGTAATGAAGGCGATGAAATANAGCAATTTTTTCGGCTGTTTTATGTTCTCTGCGCTGAAGGCATGGTAATGAAGGCGATGAAATATGTAGTGAACAATTAAAATATAATTTTACTCAATGTTCGTCATATATTCACTTACTTGGTCCATTTCATTTGGTTTTACCATTAGTTTAGTAAAGTATCAGCGAGGTTTTCTATGGATACAATCAAGTTGTATGAATATTATTGAAAAAATTAAAAGCCATGTTGCTTGTACTTACTTTCTTACTTGTTTCTTTTGCTGCTTATTTATCTGTAAAAATGAAAGTCTGTTACAAACTAAATTCAACATTCAAAGAAGAGCAATACTATTTATATAATGCATGTATTATCTAAGCACAAAGCTGTATAAAAGTGACAGCAAACTTCTTATGCCAAAGCTGCTAGAAAAGTAAGAGATAAAAACGATTGTGAAAAAACTTTATTCCTTCAACTTTCTCCAAAAAGGGAAAGCATACAAATTGGTAAGTACATGGTTTAGAGCATTGCACGCTATTTGTAGTTCCCCGAATTGCTTTCACTTTCTTTCTATTAAGTCGCTTCTTTCAAATACATAGAAGCAAACGAAAAATGTCCTCTTGAGAAGTACAAGGAAGGGGAAAAATTGCGCCTCAAGATCCAAAAATAAGTCTTGAAAGAGGAAGAAAAGCACAAACCCATTCATTCACCCTCCCCTTTTCGTTAGACTCTGTTTTTAACTATTTTGAGTACTCGAAATGAAAATGTAGTATGTGCGACTAATAAGAAAAATATAGCTTAAGGAGAGGAACATGAAAAGGAGCGAAACTGTAAGTGCACTGTGCAGTGGTAGTGGTGGGATGTGATCATTAAGCAGCTTTTCGTTTCCATTTCGATTTCCTCCTTTAACACTAGAACATTAAGCCTTCTCCTGAGCATTTTCTCAGGGGGGGCGAAAAATGTGTGAAAAGAGCAGCCAAAGAGGTATTGTACTTTGCATACTTTTCTCTTCAAAATGGTATAATAGTCCACTTTTAAAATCAATGAGTAGGACTTGTTTGTAAGTTCAAGTGGCTAATGGGAGCGATAACGAGTTTGACTGTGGAAATGAAAGAAAGGAAAGAAGTATTTTCAACTTCCAAGTTAAGTATTTTACCCATTATTTCCAGAAATTTTTGTCGAGTTCGGCCTACGAAAAATTAAGGGTTTCTTATACAAATCTATCCATCTTTATATTAATGGGGATACTTTTGAAGTTGCATTGCTTCACTCTTTATCATACAAATTGAGGTAATGGTCAATGGTTGAAAAATTCTTAAAGTGATTAAGAAAGGTCTAAAGTATAAATTTAAATTACATACTTCATAATTATACATACATATAAATCCAAAAATCCTGTATTGCGCATCGGTGCATTTTAATTAATATTTTTGGCTCAGACAGGCTTCATGTGAAAAGATTTAGATTAGTTTGCCACTAAATGGCAAAATATAAATGGCTTCCTTTCATTTCAGTTCCTTTTGATTATCAAAAAAAAGGATGAAAATCCTTTTGATGAAATCTTCGTCTTGGGAGGTAGGAATAGTTTGGGAAAATGCGTAAAATATTTCAGCTTGTATTTAATTCTAATGAATTTATGGCATTTGCTACGACTTTCCCATCAATGGAGACCCTCGTTTCCTTTTTCAAGTTACGTCGGGATATAGGTACGTAGTCAGGGTAGCATGATTACGTGTATAAGAAGCCTAATGTAGTCAAGCCAGAAGTCTAGAGTCTGCTCAATTCCCGAGCTTATTTGCTTGACTGAATTCTTGAGTGACATTAGAATCCTCTAAGAAAGTGTTTGCTCTGTTGGTTTGGAATCCATATGAGAAAATTAAAGTATTATTACGTAAGAAAATATATTAAACTTTTGCTACTCTCGGCTCAAGATTCCGGAATAAAGCTGTGTGTATTAATAACTGTTATGCTATATAGTATACTTTCTCCAAGGAAATAAATACACGCGAGTGGGGCAGAAAGAAACTGAGTGTTGTGTAAACTGCCCCGTTTTATTCAGCTCTTGAGGATTTTATTCGTCAATCGAAGTCAAAGGAAACGTCTATGTAAGTAAGCTCTATACACTTCCATGCAGCTGGTCAACTGAAACTAATTCTCCATCGCCCATGACTGACTTTGCAAACACTGCTTGCTTTCATCAAACAATGGCTTTCGCCATTCAGAAATAAGTAAACGAAACGGAAGACATTAAAAGGGAAGAGGAAATTTTTTCGAATTTGTGTACACACAATAAACCCGAAACACATAAATTGTATATAATATACTTGAAAAAGACGACCAAGAAATCTGATAAATGTTGCTAAGTGCTCAACTTCAAGACGATGATGGCGTATATATTGGCTGTCTCCTGTTCCAAAGTACATGAGAAGCTAATATCAGCTTGTCCACATTACACTTTTGGTTCCCAGGGCTCCTCTCCTGCTGCTCCTGCTGGTTGCTTGATTGAACGACCGAAAGTACTTTCTCATCACTTTCCTTTTTCCACTCACTGTCTTCTAAAACAGTTGCGTTTCCTTTGAAGCTTTCCCTTTCCTATTGATTTGAAGAATTATCGGTGACCAACCCAATGACATCCGAGGAAGCTGTATAGATATACATAAAGTAAACTTTACCGAGCAGAGGGCTGCTGAGGCGTTTTCCCTTCCAACGAAAGGGAGGACGGGGAGAAAGAATCAAAGGCAAGGCTGGAGAAAAGTCTTGAGTGAACCTCTCTCCTCTTAGATTTTTTGCCAACTTGTCAACACCAGAAAATGCGCCCACCTTTAGCCTTTGAAAGTATTTGTAATTCTCATGTGTAAACATAAAAATATAGGGATATAAGGAGACTTTTTTTCTTACTTCACATGTTTTCTTCTGTTCAAGTTGTTTCAGTTGGGACAACAAAAGTTGGTCTACTCTAAAACAAGTCAAGCTTAACCAACCAAGCGCTAGAAGTGAGTGCAAACAGTTTAGAACGAAAGTTTCCTTTTGCAAACGAACAACAGCAGGGCTAGGACCAACTGAAAAAAAACTTTGGCTTATTTTTTTCTCTTTGGTTTCTTGTCCAAATACTAGTACAATGAAAGTTTGACTTGTGTGTGTGTTTTATTTTCTAAATTGGAAGATAAAAACTTTTCAGAGGTGTAGCCAATTTCTTTCTTTGTGTTGCAAAAAAAAGCATCATTATTACGTATATCCATTTACATCTATTAACCCGTCTTCTGTTATTACATGAAATTAGGTAAAAGCTTGCGACCATCATGTGAGAGCTTATAGATTGGGAAAATAAAGCAATCCCATCTAGTCGTAATATTCCCATTCCCGCATTATCAGAATGGGAACACCCTCAAATTTATGAAATAAAGAAATAAAGGAAAATATGACCTTTTATTTACAAATTTTCCCATTTATTTTGAGAATTATATAAAAGAGAAAACTGCTATATGAGTTGTGGAGATGTCCATTTACATTTAATTTAATGAAATGTTTTTTTTAATTCTTGAACTGGACAAGAAATGGTTCAAAACCTGGAGATTTTTTGAACACGGTTAAGTGAGAGGAAGGGAACTCGTCCCTGCTGAAATTCTTATTAAGCATGATTTATTGCTTCGTCTTGACCTTTAAAAGCTGAGAAGCATTTCTCAAGCCTTTTTACAATGAATAAACTTAAGCTCAGTTCTGTCTGCAGCGAACTGTCTGCAGTCTACATGTATTTCTTAGAGTTAGCCAATAGCAATGGCAAGGAGAATTGGAGAAAGCACGTTTTCCTCACTTTCAGATTAAGGATACGGTTCTCTTTTTTGTACTGAGAATTTCTTTGATGCATTAACCTTTCCACAGGAATTTCACAGAGCTACTCGCAATACATTACAAACTTTACGATTCGTTTGACCTGTCTAGCAGAAAATCAGTCACGTTCATGTTCTCGAAGAAAGCATTATTATTATTGATGCTCTAGCCGTCATCTACTTCGTACACATCAGTGGATTACGTAAAGGACTTTCGTGAGTCATGTACATCTTTACTATCTTAAGTAGAAAATATTTTATATTCGTTGAAAACGTTAGCTTTCAAAGAAAAACTAGTAATGTAGTAGTAGTGTGCATATAAGATGGGGTTGGCATTTTCGATTTTAATGGTGAAATTGATTGAAGTTATGAAATCACATACATATTTATCAAGATTTTGACTGAGAAAAGAATCGATGATTTCTGATGTCACTCCTTTCTATTCAAACACCAGAAATGAACTTTGGACTTCAAAAGATATTCATGAATACATTCAATTTTTCAGATTCATGGCTTTCTTGAAGGCTTTTGTTGAGGAAAATACCAAAGGTTTATTCCTTAAACTTTTTTTGTGAAAACCTAGTCTGTGTAGGAAATGACCCCATTCCAGCAGCGAAATAAATGATTCAGGTTCCTCTTTTATATTTCATTTATGCAAGAGCCACCTATATAAATGTGACCTTTCTTGTGACTAAGTAATCTACTGCCTACGTAGTATTAAGGAGGGACACTTGAGTTCCGAAAAGTTTTCTTGTGTATTATTAAGTTATAT
>JAHZNI010001350.1:0-10189 GCA_027744415.1 Seira ritae | reverse complement strand
TTCCGCAATTACTCTCTGTCATCCTCTCCTCCCTCTTGAGTTGAATAGAGCTTGAGAACGGAGTTGTCATTTGTTCAAATCTTTTCCATCTTTCATGTACCATATCTTTGTAGGAGTACCCTCATATTTGATAAAAGATGCTCTAATCTTTAAGATAAAATGTTTTCTGGTGACTTCTTCGTTGGGAACAAGGTCGGAACGATTATGAGACATTTCCTCTTTTTAGCTTCCAAGAAATTCTCGAAAAAGCTTTTAATCTCGTAACTCTCTCTTTTACAAAGCGTGTTTAGATATATATATTTAGTTTTCTTTTGAGAAGCGCTCCTGCAAAGCAATAAAAAATTTCCTTATCGATTGGCTCAATCAAAACAGAATCTATTATCGAAATGACTTAAATCCTGTAAAGCTAAGAGAAACTCTAGAGAAAATTGCTTTCTTCTTTTCCGGGTTCTTAAAAGCACGAGAATAGCTTCACATTCTGGATCCACTTAAAGGTACATTCATAAAAAATTTCGGATGAACTATAGAAAATAAATCTAAAAGGAAAATCCATCAAAAAATAGAGAAGCCCAAGGTTTTGGTTGACGAGTTCACTTTCCAGATTAAACGTTTTTGCTTTTTTGAATAGGTGGGTCAGACATGAAAGAACTCAAGGAAAACGTGCATTTTGCCCCATTTTGCTTTTATCGTAAAATCACTCATGAATGACTGATAGTTTTGGAATTTGGAAATGTGTAGGAGTGGAAGTGGTGTATTATGAAGAGAAACATAACCCATTTTTATCGTTTCATAAGAATGTGCAGATGCAGGTATGTATTATGTTAAATGAAACTTTTATTGAATCACTGTAGAAATTTTGTGATTTCAAAAATTGACGACAGAAATGTTTTCGGGTGACATTGTAAGGATCCAAGACTGGAATCCGAAATAGACACATTTTACTCAATGTAAACATCCTTGACCATAGCATAATAATGCATCAACACTGCTAACATCTAAAAAGCAAAAGCAGCATTTGGCAGGTATAGACATTTTTACAATGAATTCCGCTAATCAAAATCGAGACAAATATGATTGAACAAGCCAATGTGATGTGTTCAATTCATTTCTACTTATCCCCCTATCACTGCTTCGGAAGGCAATAAAAAAAGTTGTTCAACTACCGAAGCACGTGTAATCGACTTTGAATTGCCAGATTGCATATCAAAAAAATTGGTCCAACTTCAATTGAGTGATCCATTTGATTTCATTGAGAATGCATTACATAGCCTGGCACCAGCCCTAACTACCTTTTTGACATTAACTCCCGATTCGGTCATAAAGAAATCAATACATTCAGGGAGGAAATCCAGGTAACAACCCCAATAGCTTTTTTACTTTGCATTGCACGCGTAGCGTCATGTCAATCCTTCATTGTAATGGAGTTTAAACAGTGAAGAACGAGCATGAGAAACAAGCTCTATTCCATTTATCGTCCACTATTCTACTCTCATATTAGATATGTTAATGACCCCGATGACCTGCGATAAGAAAATTGTGGTGTTCTTCGGACAGCATTATTGATGGCAATTGCCTCTTGAGTAACCAATATAATTCAATCCCGCAAGTAAAGCCCGAATTCAAGTAAGTGTTCACTCGACTCGTTCCTTACTTTGCATTTGCAGTGTTCTTTTCTGCTCCTGCGTGCTTCGACTCAAAACTCGAGCCTAGCCCTTCTTCAAGAGGAAGATGAATGTTTTCATTCGAAAATTACACTCATACCAGAGAAAATTAGTGTCAGGCAAATGACCACTCAAATGAGAATTTATGAGCTTCATAAAAAATTATCGATTGATGGCATGCAAAAAGGTAAAGCCCAAACCGAAAGATAACTTCTAGCAGTCTTCATAAATCAAAGGGAAGTGCAAAATCAATTTTGTAATTTAATATTAATTTCCTTGAAGAAAGAAGAGCAATAGCCTGAGATTCATTTCGTTAGTAATAATGACAGAGTGAAACTTTTTCTTTTTCTTGGGGTGGGGAATAATAATAAATCGGCTACTTACATTGTTCAGATGTTCGTCTGAAACGGAAACATCGATCTGGCTGTTACTTCCACTTTTATCCTCCAGTGATCCCGTGGAGGGCGCGTGGAGTGCATTATTCGACTTGAGCTGCCCTTGACCTTGGTTACCATTCCGTATCCTCTTGCTTTTCTTCTTGCACCCATCACTACCAGTCGTTGCAGTTCCATTACTGTCCACCAAAGTCGTTAATGCTGACGCTAATAATCCCGCATTTAAAATCAGGCTTGGATTTCTCATGTTCAGGATTGATGGAGGTGCACCGTGGGAAGCCACTCGGCCGCGTTCTTTCTTCCGAGGTCTCATAGGTTCGTCGCGTTTGATTAAGTACGTTTCCACTTTGTGCTCCTGAGAAAAAAAGACGAGAGAAAGAATGCAAAACATGATGTTATACTTTAAATAGAAGTGGTTGTGTGGGAGTTTGATTGACAAGAGTGAAATTCAATGAAATACATACACCTCCTGCGGATGGGAAAGGTAAAGCACATTCATTCATTTACGGCGCACCGGAGCATTTCTTTGTTGACTCAGAAAGCAAAAAAAATGCGTTACGCTAAAATAGGGAACGGATATATCATGATTTATTCCTTTCACTGATTTCATAAAAAATTGCCTCTACTTTCCTCATGCGGAAGGACTGATTGAGGACAGAGTGCACTCTACAGTTGCGCTTTTTCCTACCGCGGGTAGAAACTGTAAGTACCAGGACTAATGTCTTCTATAGTATTGGCATTGCCTCTTTTAGCCTGACATTGAAACTCAAGTAAGCAAGCACAATCGGCATTTTTACATTATTCATCAGTCCCTCGCTAAATTCAACTTTTGAGCTCTTTTTAGCTCACCTTCCTAAGATTTTGCGTCATTGGAACAAGCTGAATCTGATTAAACTCCTTGTATAGAAAACAATGAAAATTGACCTCCCTCCTCACATTTGAGATCTAAATGAAAAGCAAAGTTTAAGGACTTATCAAAGCAGACAATGACTTTGAAAGCTTCCAGCAAAGCACTTCCAGTTCCAGCCCTCTTCATTATTAACATGACATCATCAAGGGTACAGCGGTACAGGACTTAATATGTATCATGTGTAGCACGTGGCCGCACAATGTTAAACTTTATTCTGATGACACCGGACTCAAAAGAAGCTTTCATTTTATAACTTCTTTTTAAGTATGTATGAGCTTAAGGCTTAATCCACTACTACTAAGATAACCATAGTCATAGTCCAAAGGAGTCCTTCTATTTCATAGTCACAACAATGGTCTCTTTCTCTATTTGACTTTCCAGAGCTTTTCGATTTTACCTTCGATCTTCATTTTTATGAGGATTTTTTCAACCTTAGGACATTAGTTTCTATTGTCCCTAGTGCTTTCCCAGAGCCAACACGCCCATCCACAGTTGGATATCGAAGGCCATTAAAGATTACAACCAATAAAAACTCTAGGCATTCCGTGAAAGTTGTGCCATCGTCGTGATCATCATCGAGAAAATTGTATGCAGCAACTTTCTAAAAAGGGAGGAAAAGTAAAAAAGGACTATATACATAATATGCATGTCCTATTCAATACCAACTTTATTCAGTTCATAGCTGAACAGTTCTTTTTTATTTCGGGGAGAAATGAAAGGAATTGTGCTTCTCTGCATGTTTTCGGTAATCATGATATCAATATCAATTGCAAAAACTTTCAAAATGATTTCCAATAATGCCAAGTCGGTCTTTACACAGGTCTCAATATCATTGCAATCTTTGCCTTTTAATCGGACTAAAACTTTTACTTTCCCCTTTGCTTTTTCCCCAGAACTCCAACAAACTGTAAAGGGAATCGCTTCGTTTTTTTCGTGTGAGTCGTGAGTCTATAAGGGATAATATAACGCTAGTAGAAAAAATGGAACAAATCTCGCATTGATTTCTATCCAAGTGTAAACCATTCTAATGGCACAACTTTTCTATTTTTTTCACGGAAAAAATAAAAATCTCAAAAAAGTAAGTTACAAACTTTCTGTTTTTCTCCAAAGATAAGTGGGGGAAAATACTGGCACCGTATAATATTGGTAGAGTTGGTTGTACATAACGTCTGTCTCACAGTTTTTTTCGCAAACGTAAAAGTAGTAGGGAAAGTCCGTAGTCTGCTCTTCCGTGCACACATGAATACTTGATATGACCACGAAAAATAGTTTTGCTTTTTCGCAATAATATTAAAAAGAGTGCTCTCCCCCTTACATAGTGTCAAGCTACATGAACGTGAAATTGTGGAGAAAGTGAGATACTTTTTCACGCACTACTTCCTATACTTTTCCAAAGCTCATAAAATTTTAGACGTTGAAAAATGCACGAGGTGCTTTGAGCCAGAGGAAGAAATATGACGATGTTTCGAATGTGAAAATTGTTTCATAATGGAATTCCGGATGGATGCCTAACTTTTTAATATTTAATGCTTAATAAACTGTATAAAATATTATGCATATAAGCTTTTAAACAAAGCCAGCATTCCATTCTCTGATTTTTTTCCTGGTGCGCCGGAAGATGTTGTTTCCAAAAATAATTTTGAGTCGTGGGTGGATTACGCTCATAAATGTTAAGATTAATGATTATCATCCACATATTTTAGTCAAGATGATGGTATGGCATGATGTTCAGATTTTTCTCAAATTGTTTTCAACTTACTCTCAAAAAGTTGTCCCGTAAGTGTCCATTTCCAGGCTCGACTTCGTACATGTTTTGATTATCGTAAAGGCACTTCAATGTCGTCGCAGAAATGTGAACTCGGCTGCAAATTACATTAAAAAAGTCTCATCTAAAGACGTTATAGAAATCAAGATTTGTTTTCCATCTCCATCCAGAATCCATATAGTAAGTTGTAGTTGTTGGATGAGGGTAATTTGATTACATTTTGTCCTTCCACCACCTGGGATCAAGGTCATTAACAAAATCATTTCAAACTGCTGCTGCTCCTTTTTTTTATTGTTAGTTAGGTAGGCTCGAATGAAGTTTTATTGCCGATCAGATAAGCAAAGCCGTTACGCGCTACCACTTCTACAAAAACAGAGAGACTATATTTTATGGACGCAAGTAACTTTATTCTATACCTGTTTATTTTGACGGACGAAACGAATGGCACGTATCATGTGAAGGCCAAGCTCGACGCAACACATTGCATGATCAGGGCGCGTTTCGGGCAACCCACTTACGCAGTAATAACAGTCTCCTGCAATAATAGAATCGCATGAATCAAGTTCCAGTTTCCAATGTTTTCTAGAGGAACTCATAAGCTTTTCCCGGAGTCACTCTCTTGTGAAACTCATGGACATGGGAAGCAGAGGAAAGAACTAAACTTACCAAGTAGTTTTATACGTAGACAATTTGTCTCCTGAAAAAAAAACAAACAAAAATTATAAAAGCATTCAATTCAATGACAGTGTAAGTACTTTGGGAAAGGGAAATTGTATGGCTGTTTAATGTCTTATTTCAAATGCTCTAGACTCCAGACAAATCCATTTGCCAAAATCTCAGGCACGCCAGAAATCATAAACCTTGACAAGGCCTGCCCTGCGTTTCATAATGCAAAAGTCCGAAACAAAATAAAAAAGGAACAATTTCGCAAAAATAAAAACATGCAATTTTTTCCCATTGTTTGTGCATTCTTCCCATTTGAACGTGACATTGGTTGGTCGACAAAAATGGTTGAGCTAAAGGGCGGTCATCATGCATTGGAGATTTTTTTATCATGGAAAATAAAGTAACAATAAAACTTAATCGTTCATGTCCTGTCCCATCAAAATAATCGTAAAAAGTTTCGGCTATAGCTTGTTTTGGCACGTGAGTAACTTCCAACAAAATATTTTACAGCATGATGATGGCATCCATTTCCGACCGAGTGATGATGAGTGAGCGGGACAACACTTTGCAGCGTAAACAAGGACTCTGACTCTCTTTTGTTTTGTACGGCTGTGGCTTGCTTGTCTTGGTCTCAGCGCCCCAAGGGAGAACATAAGTTTTGTTTTACAGCATGACTCCTTATTTCCTGCACGACAAGCATGAAGCAAGGACGACACAGGAAATCGAGGCTAAATGAAAGTTATTATCATTGTCTCACTCTCTCAGTTCAGCAGACTTTTCCCAGATTGTGAAAGTCAGCCTAATGCCATGAAAGCACCACGTTGGTTGCATTTTGCAAGTTACTCAGTAAAACTTGCTCAAAACAGGGCATTGCATTGTCATTGCCACTACCACTACTGAATGTCCCTGAACAATCAGTAAATGAGAGATTCATTGCCAAATAATTCCATCAAAAAACAGAGTTTGGACAACATCTTTCCGCGAAATAAACAGGGATTATATGATGCTCGAGTCTAAAACATTTTATTTTTCTGCAAAAATTCTAATATCTTCCTTACCGCCGATAATTTATCAAATCGTCCAAAGAGATCATTCAGAATCCGGACTAGTTCTTGTGGTGAGCAAGTACTCGCAAGCTCTACAATTAAAATAAGCAAACCACCGTGATTTATAGCACCCAAATGTCAAATGCAATGAGCGGAATTTTCCACATTTTACAAGCATCCTTTTTATCAATAAACAAAACAAATTATATTTATGTAGTTCAGTTGAAGACAAGAGATAGATGCAGAGGCATGAGTAGTAGTTTTGTGGTTTCGTCGGCTTTACCTGTAAATCCTTTAACGTCTGCAAAAAGTATTGACACGTTCTCGTAGCGATGCAAATAAATCTTGTGGAATTGGGCGCTGTTGAGCTCATCGGAAGATGCCAAGTCCCGAACCAGCTCCTTTGCAACAAATGCAGGCAACACTGAAAAACAGAGAGAAAGTTTTGGTTAATTTAATGCACTGAAATGCAATGCATACAAAATACCGACACATGTACATACATATTATACAATATTTTCATATTAATTCCATTCCAGAGTCGTTAGTGCAACCACCACCACCATCACCAACGAACGACTACTCGAAATCAGAGGAAATGAAAATCATAAACAGTTTAGCCTGTTTCAAACAAAGTCTCATTAAGGCCAAATTCCTGTTCTCTACGTTTCGGCATCATGCCACACTGGAAAAGGGAAAATAGGATGAGTCACAGGAACAACGCTATAATAATAACGCCACGCAGTGCAAGCGCACCAGACCAGACCGCCAATAAATTGCCAAAATTAAATTTTGTCTGAAAGACCGCAACAATGCAATGCTATATCACTGTTATGCCATGACATGCCTTCTATGTATGTAGTAGTTGCTGCTAATACTTTTACCAGCAGATTGCCATTACACACTTCTCATTTCATTTATCTTCAACTGCACCGCAGTCTCTTATCAATTTTATATGCCAAACCCTTTTCCTACACGCTATTAGTTTGAAGACATCGGAAACAATTTTCTCCCTCATTTATATCAAATCATCGTCACTATCACTATCATCATCATCACTATCCATCCTTTTCTTTCTCTGGCTTGACTCTGGCGTATTGCACATTCCTTAAGTAGGGCCGTAGTTTTCTTGCTCCATCAAGTAATTAAGGAGCTTCCGCCATCATCATCGACATCAACATCTTTCCCTTATACCTCCTTCTCCTTTTTTAATTACTGCAGTATTCAGCTCACGTTTTTGTGAGACGAGATGAATGTCACGTCATCCAGATAAAAAACGTCATATACTTATTCCATTTACTTATTGAGTGAATAAGTGCCCACATAAATTAATGACCTGGCCTGGCCTTGGGTGCGGAAACCAGAAACAGCTGCAGTTTCACTGTTACATGATAATAATTATCACGATACCATTCACAACATCGGAAAGTGGTTACATGGGTTCAGCAATGAAAATTGGAGAGTGATGATGGGGTCGGGGTCGTAGTGAAAGGGCTGATATTAAGCAATTATTTCCTTCCGATTAGCCACATTTAAGCAAACTGTATTTCACGTGTATACATATGTACTTCTTTTCCCATTAACGTTCTTATTGCGTTAACTTTCAACACGTGCCAATAGAAAATACGATAAAAGTTTACTCATGCATGCAAACAAGTAATTTATGATCATGAAAATGAAGGCAGGCTGGCTGGAACGAGAAACTTGTTTTTGAGATTCGCAAATTTTTTCAGGAAACCTTCAAACTTTACTAATGCAAAGGCTTTTATGCGATGCCTGCTTGATTAATTATTTTGAAACTTTTAGTAACAAAATTAAATAGGGCTTTTAAACAACAACGGAATTCTCGCCTGTGATAAATGAAAAGGCTAAAACTAGCTGAACAATGTAATCGAGAGTTTTGAAACATTCAAGAAGTTTTGAAATATTTATTCCGTGTCGAGTTTGAGCTTTTTTAAACGAATATATAGGTAGTAGGATTAAAAGGGTCAAACAACAGCATCAAATAAAAGTTTTTATGACATGCTTTGGAATGTGAATATGTATAGGAACTTCCAATTTTATTGTGAAAAAAAATGAAGCCCTGCAGCTGCATGCAAAACGGAAATTATTGGAGCAAAAACAAACAAACAAAATTTTCACAAGAGATATTGTTCTCCCTACAAAAACCATATTGATAGAATGTGAAAATATGCGATTGTATCAACCTACTAGAGCAGAAAAATAGCATGCAAACTTTCCAAAAAGTTGAATAATACAATTTCTGGACTATTTATCATCAGGCAGGAAGAATCTGATCGACTTTATTTAAATTTCAGATTAAAAAAAATCTCAAAAACGGACCAGTCCTTCAAGTTATAAAAAGGTTTAAGCAATTTAGAATCAAGGCAAATGCGGCATTAAAAAGGATAGCATATTAATTAAACTGATATAAAAGTTTTCATTGAAACAGCTTTATTCTCTCAAGTTTAAATAGTAAGTAATTACCAGTCCACAAAAATACCTACTCTTAAGAGTTCTTTAAGGATCATTTTTGAATCGGTAAAGATCATTGAGAAGTAGAAAACACAAAAGAGGATCATATAACACAAAACGGTGGATTTTAAGCAACTGCAGTCTAGTCCAGCGAAAATGGGAGAGAGAAAGTTTAATCTTAAAATTCAACTTTTCTCTCTTCATTTATTCCCTTTAATTCCCATACACTTGAAATGCTTTCCCAGCACAAAGTGAAAGTTTTTTATATGAAGCAAGGGAGGAACTGTAAAAGTAAAATCCTCTCCTTTCACAATATCCTCCACTTTTTCCGAAGGAGACAAAGGGATAAAAAAAATTCTGTAAGATTCTAACGTAGCATCTAAACGAAGCAGATGAAACAAAAAAGGAGGAAACTGGCAAAAAGGAAAGGAGAAGTGAAGAGGCTCACATTTCTTTGCCCCAGTCAATAGTCACTACCTATTTCTACCTAGCTATTCCTCCATTTTCATCCGGGTTTCCAACTAAATCTACAGCTTAAAACTAAAGCGAATTGCTTGGAATGAGATGGAGAGAGTGAGTGAAGTGAAAAGCTTATGCATGTTACGTAAACGCATACCTTTCTCTCGTAGATCCATTCAAGTCTTTCCGGGTTTCCAACTAAATCTACAGCTTAAAACTAAAGCGAATTGCTTGGAATGAGATGGAGAGAGTGAGTGAAGTGAAAAGCTTATGCATGTTACGTAAATGCATACCTTTCTCTCGTAGATGCATTCAAGCCTTATATGTGGAAATTAAATGAGGCGTGGATAGTTTTTAATGTACCCCTCTCCAGATTAGATTTTCCTTTTTCCAGGGGTTTTCGAAGAATCCTCAAAGAGTGCGAGGAAGGAAGGAGGAAAAACTTTCCCTTTTTCACCACTATGAAAACCACAGTCGCCAGCCAGAAAAAGTGAAACGTAAGGGGAGACTTTTTTTAGCGTGTCCTCTACATTCCACCTTTGGGAAAATAGCATTCGCGTTGTTGTATTCTTCCAGACTAAAGGCCCAGTGGGTAGTTACCGCAGATAGATGGATGGGATATCTCTAACCCTTTCACAACATTTCCTTTTTCTCTGAAGCAATATGAGAATAAATATTAGCGGAATACGCTAAGGACACTTGACGTCATTTAAGGTAGGTGTTTGCTGAAGTTCTTTGGACTGGGGAAATCGCCCGTTAATTTTTAAATGATGTGGGGAGTAGGTCATAAAAATGGAGTATGAATCCCTTAA